>BGNK01001504.1:14595-44266 GCA_003297005.1 Symbiodinium sp. clade A Y106 | reverse complement strand
GGGGGGGGGCCTGCGACGCGGCGACGCGGCACCATATATATATATATATATATATATATAGAGGTTTAGTTTTTTTGTCTGACTCTCTGCTGAACCTTGAACTCTTTACTGCCGCAGGGGTGATGAAGTTTACAGAACAAGGAAAAGGGATCTCACGAGGGCATATGCAGTGGCCCCTTGGTCGGACACTGACATGATATGCAATCTCGGATGCAAACCAGAAATCTTGAACGCCGAAAGCCAGGAGCCAAAGCGGCTCCCTTCCATTTTTGCTGCCTCTTCCGACAGTGATATTCGCATGCTCAGCCGCCGGGAACCCCTGCGCTTGGGGTTTCGACGTTACCGACATCGTACCCGACCCTGTAAACTCAACCCTCATTAAGATATGGGTGGTTGTCAAAATTATGGTCCCTTTTTTTGGGTCCCTAATATAGTACGGCGCCTATTATTTAAGGTTCCCAAAAAGGGACCCTGATTTTGACAACTACCCAATAATATACTACACCATGTTCTTCCGTGAATTTATGAGACATTTGTCCTTTTTCAACCCTATAGTCCGCGGAGTCAGGATATTTCTGCCACACTTTCGGTGCTTCTCAAGTAAAGAGCTTGGATTTCCGCTTCTGGTTGGGAGTTTAGGGTTTAAGAGCACGCGTCGAAGATTCCAACTACTCAATAGTAAGCTGCAAAAGGGCGTCTTTTTGGGGATCTGAGGTGGTCCATCGATATGGGAGTTTCCGAAAATTAGGGACCCTAATATGGTACCCAAAATAGTAGGATCCATAGTATAAGCACCCCAAAATAAGGTACCCCTAATTTTCGGAAACTCCCATATCAGGTATGTGCAAGGCCTTCGGAAGCGTCAGCTTCACAGCTTTCAGGACCAAGGTCGAAGGTGTATGTTTGTTTGGAGTCTCGTAACTTCCTTCAACCCTCCAGCCTCTGGGTTGAGTTCCGTCAAGTGTTCCTCGAAAGCGCATTATACGGGTATTAGGGTTCTACCTGCGCAGCCGTTCAAAGAGCTCGACCCTAATCCTGCTCTGGTGGAGTTTCTCAGGTTTGTACACGCCCAATATCTTCGCCTGGGGAGCATACTCGCAAGAGGGTGTGGAGGCCTTGTCTTCGGGTTTTGCAGAAAAAGAGCATAAGGTTCAGGGTTTATAGTTTATAGGGTGTAGGGACACTAGAGCCTTCGTAGCGTTGGGTTGGAGTGGGGGTTGGATGTGCTCCTCCGCCTTTGCTGTAGGGCAGCATTTGGGTGTACGTCCTGTGCAATTGCAAGCGTGGCAACTTGACACCCAAACCCTTAAAGCTCTCACCTAAAGCCTGAGCCGGTTTGCTGCTGCTGTTCGTACTCTCATATCCTTCTTCCCAGCTATGTAGTGGGTTTGAGAGCAACCGCATGCACAGGGGACTTCGAAGGGCTGGCAGGAAACCCGTATGCTTCGTCGCGAAAATGCTTCTCCTTTGTTGGTGCAGGGGTATATGTCAAGCTCGTATTCAACAGGATCACTGGTGCAAGTAAGTACACATACAGGCTAGCATATGCTTGTAGTCAATCACGGTTATAAGACAACATTGGCACTCTGTTTGAAACTGCTCTCTTGCTCTTGAGGTTTGCATGCTGGCTGTCCAACCGGTAAGACAAGCCGGTCATCCAGCCAAGAAGCCCGCAAGCCGATACGGCACTGCTTGTATCGTGGAGCCAATGTTCCGAGGGGAGTAGAAGCAGCAGCACCAGTAGTAGTATTAGAGTTTAGTGCTAGTATCAGGAGTCGTAGTCGAAGGAGGACGAGGAGGAGGCGGCAGTAGCAGAAGTCGTCGTAGTAGTAGTACTGGTAGCATCAGAAGCAAGGCCTCTGTCCCGAAACCAATTCAGACCAACGGCCCTATCCGCCAACAACCCTAACGCCTCCCTAGACCCGAAGCCCTAGCAGCCCGAAAATCTAGATCCTAAAACCCGTAACCCGCCCCCCCCCTCTCCACCAGAACACAAAAAAAGGCATCGAACATCGAATTTGTAGGATGATGTCGACGACTTGCGCCTGCGTGTTGCCTTCCGCCTCAGGTGAGCTGCGATTAGGCTTTGCAGTGTCTTTACAGGCTTAGTAGCTGAGTGGATACACTTTACACTTTTTGGGATAATATTACCCACTATAAAACTGAAAGTGTACACTTTTGGGGGCTTATGAACTCAGCAACTAAGACAGGGTTTAGGAGTTCATTGTTTAGGGCTTTGGGGCGGTGCGAGCTTTGTAAGATTGAATAAGTTTCAGTTTTGATATGCTGAACATGACCTTGGGCTCAGAAGGTTAAGGAACTGTGTTGTGGGTTACCATATATATGTGGGCTATATTGCAACTCGTTTTGGGGAATGACGATGCAGTGGCATACAGGATGATGCTAAACATGTCGTGTACATGTTGGTCCATTCGACTTGTGCATTCATGCATGCATGTATGAATGGCATAGTGTCACACACACGTGTGCTTGGAGCGAGAGAGAACGAGATAGAAAGAGAGAGAGAGAGAGAGAAGCACGTCGGCCGCAGGTATACCGAAACCAGATACACTACAGTGATGGAGTTGGATCCCAAAAGACCATCCTTGTTATGGTTTTGTGGAATTGATTCCAGAATTGTAGTATAAATGGACCTTCTAGGGAAGTACCGCGAAAGAACTCAGACCTTCCAATACCCCTGAATCAAGGAATATTCCTTAAATCATATTAGGGATCCTACTATAATTTAAGGTATATTCCTTAATTAGGGGCTACTCGGGTACCCCTGTAGATCCCTTAAAGGGACCCTTACAACCTTACTTTCGTACCCCTATAGATTCCTCGGAACGTTTGGGCAAGCTAATGCAACCCTGAACCCTAAACCTCAAACCCCTAAACCCCTAAACCCTACACCCCGAAACCCTAAACTCCTAAATCCCTAAACCCCTAAACCCCTAATGCAAGCTGCGTATGGCAGGTCCCGTGAGGAGGCCCTGAGAGCCAAAGACTTGGAGGATCGGACCTCTGCGTTTTAGGGCTTTAGGGTTTGGGGCTTAGGGTTTAGTGTTTAGGGTTTAGGGTCTAGGGTTTAGGGTTTAGGGTCTAGGGTTTAGGTAGGGTTTAGGGTTTAGGGGTTGGGCTTTGAGGTTTCCTGTAAGGGATCTACAAGGTTCTATCAGGGTTTCGGGCTTTAACTAGGATCTACGGTTGCTTTTAAGGGATCTATAGAATCTATAGGGTTCTATAAGGGTTTCGGATTTTAGGGTTTAGGGTTCAGGGTTTTAGGGCTTGAGGGTTTTTAGGGGTTTACGGCTTTAGGCTTTGGGGTGTAGGGATTTTTAGGTTTATACTCGGCTTTCCTTGGGGAGTATCTTGTTTGTTGTTCACACCATATACCCACGGGAATCGTTGAAAAGAGCTGTGTTGTTATTGTGCCAAGTGTAGTTTGCAGTTTATACAATTTGTTTTGAGACTCTCGCTACACCAGTTTGGGTTTTTGTGCAAGTTGAAATTTTGGATACGGACTAGTATACGAAGCATTCAGGCCCCTAGACGAAACCCATCTACAGTTCTGCGCGTTTATCAACCCTCCGAAACGCGGATGATCGAGAACCCTACCTTGACCTCCCAAACCCTACTTCTTTGTAGGTTCTAAGTATAAACCCTAATATGGAATCTATAGGGACCCTACAAAATAGGTTTTGGTAGGTTAAGGTAAACTCTAAACGGTAAAACCCCAATCAATGAACCCTGGCCCGAAACGTTGAACCTTGAAGGGGCCCGTAAAGGAACCCCTGCAGGAATCCTTTCCAAGGTACAGGGTTGCTGTAAAGAGGTCCTGTCTATTCAAGGGTTCCTGTGAAAGGGCTCCTTTAAACAGGGGCTCCCATACATGCATATATATATATGTATATATGTATACATATATGTAAGGGTTCCCTTTAAAGTGTTCCTTTTAAGGGGTTCCTTTTCAGGGGTTCCTTTTAAGGGGGTTCCTTACAAAGGAACCCTCTTTACGGGGGTTCCTTCTTGGGGGGTTCCTTATAAAGGAACCCTCTTTAAGGGTTCCCTTAAGAGTTCCTTTGACGAGGTTCCTTATAAAGGAAGCCTGAGCCAGGCCATACGCCAGCTGCAGCGGCAGGAGATGCGTGAGGCTCGGGAGAGCGAACGTCCAAGTCGTGAAAGAAAGCAGCAAGCGAGGCTAGGGTTAGGGTTTAGGGGTTTTGGGGGTTTAGGGGTTCAGGGGTTAGGGCTTTAAGGTTTAGGATTTTAGGGGTTAGGGTTTGGGGTTTAGAGGCTTAGTAATAATGTAGGTCCCTTAAAAATTGGAATCGGTTTTTTTGGGGGGGTTCCTTATTATAGTTATAGTACAATATACCCCCAAACCCTACACCAGCAGCCGCATCATCATCAGCACAAGCATCACCGTCGTCATCATCATCGTCAACATCATAGTTGTAGAGTCTGATTCGCAACATGCTGCTGCGGCACCGTGGAAGGCGGACGAGTTCATGCAGGCCTTCGATGCGGAGCAGTGGATGCAAAACCAGGCCTAAACATGACAGACTGCGCCAGTGCCCACCGTCAAGTTTTTGCATTGCCGATTTGGAATGAAGGCTCATTGTCTTGCGACAGTTATCACACGTTGGTTGTCATGCAGAACAACCTAATTCAATGCTTGCATGGGCTTCTTGTCTAGACTGTTCTCCGAAGATTTCAGCAAACCTTGAAGCCTGGTTCTTGATACTTTCTTCTCCTCGCAAGAGCCAGTTGCCGGCTTCCTCAAGATCGGTTCCAATTAAGGACTTATTCGAACCCCACGTCTTCATAGATGTTTCCACCTCCGAGCTGCTGCCGACGGATCACAGTGATAATACCGAGAACGCCGAATGCAGAACAGTTCTGACAAATCGATGCTGTCGCAATACTAATTCTGTGACGCTTCGTCGTGGCCGAACATGATCCGTTTCAATCCCGGCATCACCTGACTCCACTGTGCTTCGGCTGTTCGGCGTTCTTCAACCTGCGGAGTAAACAAGCACATCTTGCGTGGAAGCCCAATAGTTCTATATGGTACGAGATTTGTATGAGAAGGAAGATGCAAGCGCCCAAAGGCTGCCCAAACCCCGGGCCCTGTACCTAAACTCCAAACAGGGTTTAGGGTTTAGGGTTCCGTACCTACACTCAAAGCCCCAATTGCAGGGCCCCTTGCCTCCGACTCCGGCACCGGGTGCTGGCAAAGCTGCGCCCAAGCCGCCCAGGCATTTGGCAATCTGCTAGACTAAGACCCCCTCTGAGTTTAGCGGTATAGGGCTCTGAAAGAACTAAACTACCTATTAGTCGCGCGTATCTCTTTTTTTTTAAAATCAGCTTTGTGCTTAGGATCCTGTACGGCAACCAAAAAACAGGACCTACAATGTAGACTAGAAGTAGTATGAATCCAAACTGTTAGGCTAGCTACGACAGAGCTTTTAAAATGCTCTAAACTCTAAGCACGAAAACCAACTGCAGAAAGCCCGCCCCCCCCCTCAAAAACAGGGTAGAAGCAGTAGTACTAATTACTGTCCTCTCCTCTTTAGGGTTCCCGACTGTGTTTGATGGTACACAGCCCTCCAACAACCCTGGTTGAATTCTTCTGGCTTCAGGCCTCTACTAGGTTGACTTGGGCTAATTATGAAGGGTTCGGGGTCTTGGGGTTTAGGCTTACATTGTATTCGGGGTTGCTTGGAGGATCATGGCAGTTAGTAGCTAGGGTTACAAGTAAGCGAAGTACGTATAGCTATAATTACTTATACCCCCGGCCAAGGAACTCATAACCTTACTTGCAATGTCCCATGATCCTCCAAGTACGCCTTCTGGGAACTCAGACAAGCGCGATTCAAAGGGTGTGCACACGTCCCCAACCCGAGGAAAACAGCCACCTCATTCTTTGAATCAGCTTGTCAAAGGGAAAGCCTAAACCCTAAACCCTACACCCTACAAGCCCCAAGCCCCTAAACCCCAAACCTAAACACTGAACCGTCCACTTTCAGAATCTTGAACCTGTGCTTTTGCGCGGACTGTGGACTCTGGTGTAGACTTACTGCTTTTTTTTTTTCTGGGTTCCTGATCACGAAGCTTTTCTGGGAACAAGGGTACCCTCATTATTGAGGGCAAACTGAAGGGTCTGGAGAGCGACTTGTAGTTGCCGCAGCCCACGATGCGACCCAAGAGCCAGAACATCAAGCATAGTGGAGGCTCCGATCACAAGCGGGGCCGTTACCCAGGCCCTGGATGCCCGTTTTTGCTCAGTGGTGCTTGGGTTTAGGATTCGTGGACTGTGTTGGGGTTGTCAGTACGCTATCCAGAGTTATCCTGCTGCTCACTTTCCCTTGTGTACTCATTTTCTGTTTACTACGGGGGTTGTGGCGGGGACTTCAGCGAAAATGCAAGACTCTTTGCGTTACTGTACTGTGTTCTAGTCTGACTTCATGGGGTTTCCAAGATGGTCCAAGAGAGTATGTGTTTTGCTTTTGTGTGTGTGTGTGTGCGTGTTGATGTTCTTGCTCTATCTCTATCTTCTCTCTTTCTTCCAATCTTTGTCCGTCTCTCGATCTATCTATCTATCTTTCTATCTATCTAACCAAGAACTACCTACATATCTATCTATCTATTTATCTGTGTAGCCAGCTAGCTACCTAGCTAGCTTGCCAAAAGATAGACAGACAACATACATGTGCAAGTTCTTTGTTTGTAATCAATCAGTAGTACACACATATACATATACATATATACACATATACATATATACATACATATATATATATATATATACATATATATCTGTATATATATATATATACATATATATATATATATCGTGGGGTTGAATTTAATGTGCACAGATGATGGCTAATTCAGAGGATTTTAAGTTATGGCTGGTAGCAGTTTTAGTGTTGTTGATGCTGTTGCACATGCTGGAGCTAGCAACGATCATGAGGATGGTGTTGAAGAATGACGATGGCGACGATGATGAACTCAACGATTGAAGGATGCAGTTGTCGTCGTCGTCGTGCTCGTTGTCGCTGCAGTCATGGTAGCGCAGGTTTTAGCCACCCGATCCTCACCGTTTCTAGGCCTTGTGTCCTCCCAGGGAAGTCATGGTGGAGCCCAGACAGGCTGCCAGAGTGACGGGGTGTCAGTTTGGCATAGGGCAGGGTGGGTTTCGGATATGCGTCACGGGTTCAGAAGGTACCAACTGCTCCGATAGGTGGGATGGTGTCAAGTTGTGAAACGTCAGAGATGTCGGCAGGTTTTTCTGAGCTTGCAGGATGTTGATTTCCGGGTTCTGGTTTCGAAGTCGGCATGCGGCCTCGAAGGTGGATGCCAACACACACAAGTGCCACTTTCGCATGGTTTCTTCTACTTTGTCGGCGTTGCAAGTGTTACTTGCACGTTTGTCGAATTTGTGTGTTTGCTAGGCAGGGCAGTTTCTGTCATTGTTGGCAGAAGTTGTTGCCACCTGACCAGCTAAACCTGGAAAAATTCTGAAGCTTTTGTACCGATTCCATCCTAGTCCTTCAAGAAAGGGATCCCTCAAAATTTGTTTGTTCTGGGTATACTCTTTCATTCAGGGCCGTTGGGTTCTTTGTGCAGCGAGGTGGTACCGCCCTCCAGTGGTTGGCCGCGCAGGCCAGTGCAGGATTTGACCTCCTTGGCAACTAAGTGACTCTGGAGGATAGGTTTAGGGTTTAGGGTTCAGGATTTCGGGTTTTCCTGTGGGTTGATCGTGAACCGTCGTGTTCGCGTGAGCTTGAATTCCTCGTGTTTTCTCTTCTTGCGGCGTTGCGGATTTGTGAGCCCGAAGCCTTAAACCCGACAAACCGTATATAGAGCCTTGATGCAACCCTGTCTTATATACGATGGTTTCGAACGGTAAATCTTCTCGGGCGGCATGACTTTAGTTGGAACGTCAGATTCACCGTGCCTCGGCAAGCCTCCTTTTAAGGGAATTACGAGTTTTAGGATTTACGGACCTAGATTTTGAGGGAATTGGGGTGGGATCTAGGGTTCAGGGCCGCATAGCTTTCATAGCATTCGCTGTCTACTGGGTGTGCTCCATACTACTGCTACTCGTACCATTGCCGTAAGGGTCGTAATGCCTCTGAAACTCTCCAACCTCGAAGAGCGAGAGGGAGGGGACGAGCAAAAGACAAGCAGGTACCTTTAAACGAAAATAAGTAGGTACAGTATGTATGTACGTATGTCTGTATTATATATATATGCTCATGGATGCCAGCACTTACCGAAAACAACAGCAGTAGTCAACCTTACAGGCATCATCTTGCTAAACATGGAAGCACACAAAAGCCTTCACTAAAACCTAAACTTCTAACCCAATCCTAACCCTATAAACCCCAAGCCCTTGTCTGAAACCGTGAACCTCTGTAGACATAGACCCCTTTAATTAAAGGAGCTCTTAAACCTTTACCCCAAACCCAAAGATCCCTTAAAGGAGCCCTTAAACCCTCTGCCAGGCCCCCACCTCCTCCGCCCCCGCCTCCCTCCTGGAGTCCGGCTTTGGCCGACATCATCTCAGTGCCGGGAGCCTTGACATTTTGAAGGTTTCGGTTTTTAGTGTAGAGGGTTAGGAGTTAGGACTCAGAACAAGGATTTCGGCGATTTGGCACAGGGTTTCTGGATTTTTTCGGGTGCAGGGTTTGGGATTCAAGAAGTTTTGAGGTTCAGGGTTGGGGTTTAAGGATGGCTAGGTCGGAGGTTTAATGGGAGTTTCCGAAATTTAGGGGTACCTTATTTTGGGGTCCCGATAATAAGGATCAGGGTACTATATTGGGGTCCCCTAATTTCGGAAACTCCCATATCTCCTACGCAAGAGAAGACTTGGTGGTTCAGGCCCGTGCGGCATGCGGTTCTCATTGTGTCTGGTGCCGAATACCACACGGGGTTCTGTGTTTGACAACCATGTCAATCAGGCAGCTTGCCGTGACTGGTCTGCCGGGGAAGAAAGTTGTTGGGCAAAGCAGGTGCTGCAGTGGTTGCAAGTACACCTACAGCATTGTGACGTTCGGTGCGGCTTGGTGCCTGCCAAGTCCTTGAAAGACCACAGACACAGAAATAGTAGCAATTATGACGACGATAATGATACAAACGATGTTCTTGGAATGTAGAATTCTAGGACTCTAGGACCTAAGCCGCCCGAAGAACGTCGACTATAGAAATCAGGAAGGTTTCACCCAAGCAAAACCTCCACGCCCTACTTGGCAAACCTAAACCTTCAACTCGGAAAAGACAGACTAGGTCGAGCCCTGTGCTGCGGCCGCGAATTTGCCACAGCCTTGGTGCAACTGTCGAAACAAGTTTCTGGGAAGCTCGTTTTCTGTGCGTCTTGATGTCTAAAACTGAGTGGGTTCACGGCCAGGGTCAAATCATCGGCGGCTGGTTGATGCTTGACCTTCTTGTATGCAGTTTTGTCTTCTGGCTTGTGGTTTTCGGTGTATGAGTTTCGGGCTCGTGTGTTTACGCTAAACCCTAAACTAGGCCCTAAACCCTTAAGCCCTAAGATTTGGGACCAGAGTGCTTAACCATTACTCACCGCACATTGTACGAGGACGTAAGCCTGAGACTCGAATCTCCGAAGCCCACAATTCCAGACGTTAGTGGTTTTCATGGTCTGTTATGACGCCATCGACTTCTATAGTAAGCAAAGCTAAACAACGTTAAACACGACAAACCTCCAACAGTGACACTTAACTTAAGCTTTTAAGGGTGGTGAGATCGTGTGTGCTGAGATCGTGGCTTGACGAGTTGGGTTTGTGTGTGTGTACGTGCATGCTAGTGTTCGCGTGGAGTGTGCCGGGATTGTTGTTCGAGAAAGTTCGAACCGACACGGCTTGCACCCTAAACCCTAAAAGCCAGAAGCCAAGGACGAAGCTGCTGGTGAGGAAAACCTCTGTAGCTCATTCATTCCAAGTCTCAGCTTGGCATGTCGATGTATGAGCCCCGAGAGCTTGAACCATGCCCATTGCACGGTTCAGAGAAGAGCTATAGCTACAATTTCAACTAGGACACCGAGATCACTGTGTTAGATGTTGAGGACAGGCAGCGTACAGGGGACCCTTACCAGCTGTGCAACATGACTGCAAACGTCGTCTTATTGCCTCAAGCCGAGGGAAAAATGGAGGTGGTATCAGGGCTTGCTCGGGTGTTAATGATTAACTCTTAGTAGCTGAGTGGATACGCTGCACACTTTTTGGGATAATACTCCCCACTATAAAACTGAAAGTGTGCACTGTTGGGGGCTTCTGACCTCAGCGACTAAGAACTTAGCTGTTAATGTTTAGAGGCTCAAAAATTTTACGACTTAGTCTGTGGGCCCGGCTCGGAGGTAAGAGCTCAGAGTCTGAGGAGCTGCTTCATGGGTTGTATCCTGGGTTTCAAATCGCGGGGTGTGAATGCTACCTGGGTTCTTCATGGGGGCGTAGAGCATCTAGTTTTCTTTCCGGCAACTCTCTATAGCTAGAGTCGCAGAGCATTCTAAATTGTCGCCGCAGCCCGCGCAGGAAGGACAGAGAGCAAAAAGCTCCAAACCGAGACAAGCCTAAACCCGACTGAGAGAAACAGCCCCAAGCCGCCAAGCCTCGAAACACCCGGAGCTTGAACCCTAATACAATAGGGCTTGAATAGTTAGAATAGGGTTTTGGAGCCCATTATACGATAATGGTAATAAGGAATCCCAAAAATAGTATAGGTAATTACTAAGGCCCCTATATTATAGCACCCTTATAGATCCCTTAAAGTAACCCTTATAAACCCCTTTAAAGGAACCCCCCAAAATCGTATAGGTACTTAATGACTTGGATCTCCGAGCCTGAGACTAAGTTGTTTCATTGAGCCGATGCTTGGAGCTTTTCTTCCGCCGCAGCTGCTGTTTTTCAAATTTTTGTATTCTGTGGCCGTGGACGGGAAACCTCTCGTCCGTACACGCAACTTGGCATGAACTACTCCCTGGCAACCCTAAACCCTAAACCCCTTACTCCCAACAAAAACCCTAAACCCCCAGTAGATACTTGATCTGTTTGTGATATCACTCTTCAAGGTGCCACACCTACAACTGGCCATCCCTACACGGTAAACCCTGTAAACCCCATCCCGGAACCCTAACCCTGAACCCTAAGTGGTCACCCCCAAACCACTGGGCTTTGAGGCTCATACCTTTGGCCCCAACAGTTGGCATACAGTAGCAGACAGAAAGTTGGAACATCATTCTCCGCATGCCCTTACGGCATGCCATAGAGGATCCCACCATTCACTAGATCCAGGATCCATTTTCCAACTTTTTGGGATTCATTATGGTCCTATGGTGGTTTAGGTTTAGGGATCAGGCTTTGCAGGATTTAGGGTTTAGGCTTTGGAGACTCGAGGGTTCAGGGCTCACAGGGCTTATGCATTGTCGAGTCTATAGGGTTTCTGGGGCGTGCAGTAGAAGCCCAAAAGTTGGAAACCCAATAGCCTCAATCCTTAAGAGTAATGTATAGGGAATCCCAGCACTATTTGGCCTTAGTCCGGTTTCCAACTTTATGGAGTTTACTGTATATGGCGTATATGGATTAAGGGTTTCGGGTTTCGTCGGTTTCGCTGCAAGCAAATCACCATGAGAGTGATGGCACTGCGCAAGCGGACGTGGCAGGTTTCGGTTTAATCTTTACACCGGCACTTCACGTGGAGACGGGTGAGGGCTTCTTCTTAGCAGCGGATCACATTTTGGTCCCGATACTAAGCGTTTCTCCCGAACCTGGTGCCTGACTGTTGCACCCTAAACACTGAACTCTGCACCCTTAACCCTACACCGTATCCTAAACCCTAATACCTAAACCCCCTCAACCCTAAACCCTCAACCCCTAAACCCTAAACAGCAAACCTTAAACCCCGAACCCGAACCTGGCACCTCAAGAGCTCGGTCGACGGATTTACTGCGTCAAACGAAGCCGAAAGGGGACATCGAATGCCTGAGGTGTTAAGGTTTAGGGATTGGGGTTTAGGTCTTAAGGTTCAGAGTTTGGGGTTTAGTATTTAGGGTTTAGGGTCTTTCATATTTTGGACATCTGGAAGAGATGGCCCAGCTATTCTACTTGTTAAGGCTCCTAGATTAAGGCCCTAAACCCTAGACCCTTAAACCCTAAACTCCTAAACCCTAAACTTTAAACCCTTAACCCTAAATCGCGCCCTGTCTAAGACAATGGGTGACACTAGCTTCAACCATAGCATCGCGGCTCAGGTTGTTAACCACAGACGTGAGGCACGACAAGAGTTTGCTACTTTGGAAGGAGATCCCATTTCTTTGAATGACGTAGCAACTGTTGTTTCGGCATCAGGCTCGCAGAAAACGGCTTTGCGTTTTCCCAGAGCTGCACTCAAAACAAAACTTGCGCCCTTTCACCTTTTGCTGTGGGCCATCTGCAACACAGTCGCAGTCGCAGAATTTTACCGGATATGTGGCTGCGAGAGATCTGTCCGGTAGACAAGCGCGGCATTGGACTTGTGCGTTCTCTAACACAAATCAGACCAATAAGCGTGGTGGATGATGTCGAATCAGTTTTGGACGGTGTTTGGCTTCACCATGTGAGACCGCTCCTAGAAGACTTCATGACACAACAGCAATCCGGCGGCAGATATGACCACCTGCTTGTTGCTCTAGGCCTCTTGATTACACTTCAGTCGCGGAAGGCGCAGGGCCTAGGCACACTTTTTCAGGTCATGGACCTTGAGCAGGGATATGAGTCCATCTGGAGAGATGCGGTGCGACACCTCGCAAGGCAAGCCCACCTCACAAGTTGGCAGTGGTTGCTCCTAGATGCCATGTTAGGGGAGGAAAAGCTCCGTGTTCGTTTGGGCCCCGTTTTAGGAGCAGTTGTCACCATCCTGCATACGAGCATCGGCCAAGGCAAAAGAAGTGGAACCCACCTCTTTGGAACATTCGCCACTGCCATCATCAAAGCGGTGTCGGAAAAGCACAAAGGAGTAGCCATCACAGTACCTGACCATGTGGCTCTAGCACTCAGCTGGTGTCGACATGGTTTCCATGTGCAGAAGGAACAGTGCTCTGTAACGGAGCTTTTCACAGCATGGAGCGCTTTGTGCAACCTGTCACCTGCTCTCCAGTTAAATTACGTGGAGTCCGCTGCTGAGTCATTCATGCCATACCAACAGTTTGTAGACGACGGCTTCCTTTTTTGCCCGCACTGGAATGGCTTAAGCTCCGCTAATCAGGTAATAACTGAGGCCTGCCACCTTTGGCGGCACAAGTTTGCCGGCGGCAGGAAGGGCCCTCGCGTGCTGCAAGTCGGGCCNTTTTGCCCGCACTGGAATGGCTTAAGCTCCGCTAATCAGGTAATAACTGAGGCCTGCCACCTTTGGCGGCACAAGTTTGCCGGCGGCAGGAAGGGCCCTCGCGTGCTGCAAGTCGGGCCCATGTGTGACTCTCAAACAAATTCCGAGAACCTCACTTTGTGTGGTGAGCAGCCTGTCAAAGTTGAGCAGGTTAAGGTACTGGGCACCATCATTGATGACCAGCTCACTCTTGAAGCACAGCTCTGTGCAGTCCTGTCAACGCTCCAAGGCGAAGGTATCCGGCTCGTCACGGGCATGACGGCAGCTGGTTTTGGACTCCCGGCCATCGCATCGCAATTTTCAACGAGGGTGGTTGCCAAGGCCATGCACGGGTGTGAACTCTTAGCTTCNGAAGGTATCCGGCTCGTCACGGGCATGACGGCAGCTGGTTTTGGACTCCCGGCCATCGCATCGCAATTTTCAACGAGGGTGGTTGCCAAGGCCATGCACGGGTGTGAACTCTTAGCTTCACACGTAGATGGTTTCACCAGGGTGTCTTCGAGGCTCAATCACGCTCACTACACTGTCGCTAAGGCATGCTTGGGTGTGCCGCTTACCTCCTTACGCGAGCCAGCACTATCCTGGCGCAGAGAGTAGTGATGACCAGAGCGCGCCTTGCGCTGCTTCCCAGCTCTCACCCGACCAGGGTAGCAGTCCGAGCAGCTCAACACTTGCCTCAAACTTGGTGGCAGCACGCTCGAGTGCTCATGATGTCCACAAGCCCGGAGTTTTCAGAGGTTTGGGAATTTGCCGGAGCTTCCGACTTCGACGACCTCACTAAGCAAGAAAAATCCAAACTGCTCCAAGTTTACCGTAACTCCTGCGTCATGCCGCTACTCAGGGTGCTGGAGGAGCAATGGTTTCAGCAGCAGCTTCAGCAAATTATCTCTGAGGCGATAGTCCCGTACAACCATCTGGACCATGTGCTGCAGCCCTGGCAGCCAAATGAGAGGTGGCAAACTTGGCCACCCACCTTTTGGAGCATGATTCGCATTTGGAAAGTTGCACGGATCGTAGCCGCATAGGCACACATTATCCTAAACCCGAAACCACGGCGTCACGTATTCCAATCCGCAAGGCCCCCTTGTAGCAGAGGAGCTCTTCACTCGTAGTCTTGACATACAGCTCCCCCTATCTTTCAGAGCAGGTTGTGGTCTCATGGTCTACTAAAAGGATCGGGGGACCTAACGAGTGGGGGACCTAACGAGTAACTATCGTTACAAGTAGAATCCCGATTCAAGTACTTACCTGATCATGTACATGGGATTCATTCGGGGAATCTCCCGTGAATCCTAAACCTACTGTAATACAGTGGACGAATTAGTGAACTTCCCGCATACTTAAAAATCAAAATACTTCCAAACCCTAGCCTAGGTCGTTTGCAGTGTTACCTTTTAAAGACTGTAAGACTTGAAGAGAAGTGGTTTCGGTTTTGTAGCCCCAAACTCTAAACCTGAGCTGAACACAGATCCAAGAATTGAAATCTCGAGCCCCGAAACGGTGGAAGGCGACCCCGAAGCCCCCAGAACATTGTTTTGGGTGAGAAGCACGGAGGTGTGGTTAGGGCTTAAGGTTTAGATGCACGTTCGTTGTGCGTGTATGGTCGTGGTCTGGCTAGACTTGAGTCCAGTAGCAAGCGTTGTGTAAGTGCGAACGATTCTGGGTCCAGCTTGTTGATATTGGGCGTTTTTGTAACGTCCGCTTGCGGCAGCACTGTCCTAGGCACAGTGCTAACATTACACAATCGGACCCTTAATTCACAGAAGATTGCTTTGAATTCCCTAAAGTTTAAAGATGGTTCCATGTCCAGTTAAGCTTCGCATTGCTGGGTTACCAATATACGGTATGAATAGGGGTCATAGAGGAGTCACGCGATTTTTCTTATAGTGGTAAGCTCAAGTAAGTTCCTTCGGTACACTATAAAGGAATGGATGTCGTGTTCTCAGATTTGGGCTTCGGCGATTGAGTAACGCGCTGTGGCCCGGTCTTACCGCTGCATGTGGGCTCGATCATCAGGTGCCGTGCATGGACCTTTCCTAGTCATAGTATAGTAGTCCGAATAGTCAGTAGTACTATTCCCTAGAGTTCCTTGACATAGTCCTGCTACAACACACCCAAACCCTGGTCTAATCATCGAGGCCCCTATATGTAGCAGACCCCAGAATCGAAAGCTCAACATTTGTGTTCCTGACAACAGCTCACAGCAATGACAGTTGTGGGTTTCGGGTTTTAAGTTTAGGGCTGCAAGGTCAGCTGGAAGTTCCGAGTTACATCGGTGATTCAGAAGGCCGTAGACCTTGCCGATAATGCCCAAGCCTCCCAAGGAATCCTGACCTTGAACCCCTGAAAGCAGATAGAAAGACAAGCGTGCAGCCGATTGCACAGCACCATGCAAGATTCCACAGAGGAGGCGGGAGAGTTCAGGTGCTTGGGAGTCACGGGCTTACTTTAGAGATCGGAATAATTATCAATCTTATTCCTTTTGGTTCCTTATGCATTACCTCTACGATATTATTCCCCAATACTTCTCTAATATTTCGGCCGCTCTACATAAGGTTGCTCGTTGAACTTGTAGACGCCGACCTACTGTTCCTGATATTCGCATGACAAAAAAGCGTAGCATAAAATCCTAAATAAGGCTTCACACAGCTTGAGAATGTACTAATAATATTTCTGAGTGCTTCTGCGTATTATTGATGATTGATGTACCCCAAAACACGATTTCGTGTAATTATTAAGGCCACATATAAAAAAGCTGCAGGTGGACCCACAAGGGCTCACTGAAGCTTTATGCCTTCGCCTCATGTACATTGGGGTTCTTATTAGCTTATAAAACGGTTGTTCTTCATATAGTTGAAGGCATGAACCCTTTTTGGGCTGCCAACAACGGGCTGGGTTCTACAGAAATTTGGGGGTCCACAAGAGGGTCGAGTGAAGAAAATCCCGAAGATTTCGTTGGGATATCTGCTGCAGTTGGAACCTGGAGTCTCGCACACCACATGTCGCGCACCACAAGAGAGAAAGAGAGAGAGAGAGAGAGCTCCAATGCCCCCATAAACATCGGGGGGGCCTTCGCGGCCGAGGGGCTTCAGACACCCCTCATGCCCCGGGGATGAAGAGGGAGAGGGAGAGAGAGAGAGAGAGAGAGGGAAAGCGAGCGAGCGAGCGAGCGAGCAAGCATCATGCAAGGAAACTGTAGAATGTGACTACACCCTAAGCCCATAACCTGAACCCATACACCCTCAAACCTTCAGCAGCCGGACCCTTCTCTTGTTACTGGTACTGTATATGGGCCAAAATGACAGCCAAACATTTCGTTGCCGCCACCCTTTGTAAATAGGGACAAAATGATTCCGGGCTTTGGCTCAAGACTCGAGATACAATGGGTGAGTATCCCCTCTTGTTGACATTCTGTGCTGGCTCAGTTTGCTCTCCCCTCCCACACTCTCTCCCTTCCTCAACCTTGTACTGCAGGACTTAGGGTTTTTTTCTGGGTAGCACAAGCCGTCCAGAAGGATCACTTGGACCCTTATAGATTCTTAGATCGGCAGGTGGAAAAAAACCCTACAGAACCCTTAAGCCTAAACCCTACGGAACTCTCATCCCTAAACCCTACAGACCCTTTTTGCCCCGTTGAAAGGCCATTTTCCTGTCCTCCTCGGGTGACGCGGAGATCTTGCGCCCCTCGAAGGCTCCCAGTCGTCAGGCGATGACGGTTTAGGGTTTGGGGTTTAAGGAGGGTTCTCCTTAGGTGGAGGGGCGGGAATTCAGTCTTTTATTGGGGGGGGGGGGGTTGGGACTTAAGATTTTGGAGTATTGAAATCCAAACCATAAGCCTGTACACCCGCAGCCTTAAACCTCGGAACCCGAAAAGCCCAAATTTTAATCCCTAAACCCTATTAAACCCTTGAACCCCGCATGCTTTCGTCATTACTTGATCATCCGGTCGTTTTCAGAGGATGCTTTAAGGTCGAAGTGGGAACGTAGCATGGGGGTGATTAGAATTCATATGGCTATACTATACCGGTTACCATAATGGATACTACAAGGGCAGGGGCCTGTAACACTCAGAACATGGTTTGTGCTGTATGGTGCAAGGCTTCGAAGTTGGCAATTAGGCTAAACCCTAAACCGTTGATTTGCTGTTCAGGGTCTGGGACTGGACTGGTTTCGAGCTTTGGACTTTGCGATGCACTTCATCTACGATGCCGCCAGGAATGCTGCGGCGAGGTCCGCTCCTTCACGCGTCCCGCTGGCAAGGGCATGTACGCACGAGGCAAAGGAGGCACCCCACCGCACATGAAGGGGTTGAGGGCCGGGCTTTCAGGTTTGGGCTTCAGGGTTTATATAGGGCTGGGCTTATCTTCAGGGTGTTCAGACATTCCCACCCTCGAGCATCCAGAAGCTTGACGCTCTGAGCGGCTGCAGTTCAACCAGACTGATCAGTGAGGCAGCGAACATCCTAGATACCCTCAAATGACCCAATGGACAGGAGTTATGGTACATTATTCCGGGAGCATCGGAGAAATCTGCAGCAACCGCTCGCATGCCCCTGCACTAATGCACGCTAGTGCCGCCAGTGCTCCGGACCATCCTAAACCTGAAACCCCCTAAACCCTATAAACCCTAAACCTGAAACCCTAAACCCCGCACCCTAACCCTAAGCTGCAGTGTGCTGCCAGCCGGAACTGGCCAGAGCAAAAGCTGCACTACCTTCAGAGAACACGACGGCCAAGGGACTGTTGGAGTTTTAGGGTTTAGGGTTTGCAAAGTCAGCTCGAGAACAGTTCTAAGTCAGTGATTTCGTTCCGTGTCTGGCCTTGTTCAGAGAACAGGTGCGACACATCCAGGCGGGATTCACACAAGCCTGTGCAAAAGGGTCCCGAATCATAGCAGACCTCTTTAACGATGAGTCCACTTGCCTCCCAGATCAAGGAAGTGCCGTCAGGGAGCATGTTTGGGCAGCGAGGTCATCTTCGGTTGCTTACATATTTTTTCAGCTGCTGCGATTTCACTGGATACATGGCTGGTGTTTTGAGGCGCATGTGAGGATAACGATGTCTTGGATTTTCTAGAGCAGTCATAGGTAAGCTTACGAGGAGCTCGTACTGTGCATCTTCGCTCGTGCGTGTGTGCCCAGCTCATGAGTCTCAAGTGGCCCACGTGTTTCGTCTAGCCCCAGTGAATGGCTTTCGCGGTGCATGAAGTGCTGCGGACTGCCTTTTTGGGCTAAGCGGTATTCGGCGTTTGAGAGTTCTGCATTTGGAGCTTAGGGTTCAATTTCAGCCTACTGTAGTTTATATGGCCGGGCGAGCTCCAATCAAGCCTGTCTAAAAGGCGGTAGTGTGGGGCGTAGGTTCGGGGCAAGGGGGTTTAGGGGGTTTAGGGTAGGCGGTGTGTGTTTTGCGTGATACAGGAAGCCTTTTGTCCCTCCAATGTCGGAGGTTATGCCTACGGCTTCGCTTCACATCCTCAGACCATCCTGGTCCCCTACGATTGCTGGCAGTCGGATGAGGCCCAACTCGGCCTTACGTTGATTTCGGGGGCACGGCCGGGGTTGGAGGTTCACGTGGGTACTTACCTTAATTCTACAGAACATGACGCCCTGGTGGCGTGCGGGGGGGCGATTGTATGCGCGGTAGAATCTGGATAACGTAATAAACTAGCTGAAAATCTAGTGTAGGTTCATCTTCCGCAGTGGCAGTCGTATCAGGGCGTCACACACTCCGGAACATGACCCCTTAAATGAGCCTTCATCCGTTCAAAAGCGCAGGTTGATTCGGCATGAGGTCATTGTCTGTTTAGTTAGGTAGGTTTTTTTGTCTGCGATACACCAATACCATGTTCTTTTCTTTATGAGCCCTAATTACACTATGAACCTGTTAGGATACGCTCCTCCCAAAGGGCATAACCACATACCCAAAAGGTATAGTAGACATTCAGGCCCGAACAGTATGTCAGTGTAATGAGTACTAAAACATAAACCCAAAAGCCTAAACTGAAGTTCAAGTCGAGAAGGCCTTGCGGGTTTGCAGGTTTTAGGGCTTATTGTTTAGAGGCCTAGTGGGGCCCTAAACCCTCCTCCAAAGTGTCGAGCCCTAACTCCTAAACCCGTAGCCCCAGATCCAAAATGCTGAACCCGGAAAATTGCGAGCCTGGAGCCCGACGCGTAAAGCCGACCTGGTGGAAACCAGGCCCGGAACTTGGGGTTATGGTAGCCGTGCAAGCTGACGACCAAGGTTTAGCTTAAAACACTAGACCCCTTACCTCCCAAACCCTGAACCCCTCAGGCTCTAATTCATGGAATAAGTCTACGAGCTGTTCGGCTTCGGGCCACTTGAAAATGCCGTGCCTTGCGGACAGGCTTGTGTTCGATCCTTAAGATACGGGCTTCAGCAGCCCGAACCCTGATGCCGACAGCATCAGTTTAGTCCAAGCAGCTCTAACCCTAGGGGTCCAAGTACCTAATAATCATATACTCTCCTAGCCAGGGCGGGAGGCAAAAAATATATTCTCATAAATATTGAGCTACATAACTACTATCCTAAACCCAAGTGCCTAATCATTGAGTCCTTTGGACCCTTAGGGTAATGCTTTGCAAGGGTCCACGTAGAAGCCCAGGAGGGCCTTCCATAGTGAGCCCAAGACGCCGCCTTTCGGGGGTTTAGGGGTTTTTGGGTTCGTTTGAGTGTGCTTAGGGTTTAGAGTTTGGTGTTTAGGGGTTAGGGTTTAGTACTTAGGGTTGAGTGTTTAGGGTTTAGTGTTTATAAGGGTTTAGGGTTTAGGGTTTGAGGGTTAAGGTGTAGTGTTTAGGGTTGGGTCTTAGGGTTTGAGGGTTTAGTGTTTAGGGTTAGCGTTTAGGGTTTAGGCCAACCCTTCTTCAGATCGTAGGTGCACCCTGGCTGCGCCTGGATAGAAGTTGTGGCACCTGCTGGGAAAGCTTCTTGGTTTCAGTTTGCAGTGGGGGGTGGCTTTTGGTGTTCAGCTCTTAAACCCTAAACCCTACAGGATTGTGTTAACAGTTAAACCCCTAAACCCTGCAGGATATACCAGAGCTTCTACGGAGCTTCTCTCATGCATTATGGAGGGGCTTATCGGTTTAGGTCTTGTTTTTGATTTTGTCGTTTGGGTAAGAACTGCCGGGTATGACTCGGACCTGTGGGATGCATCGCTCTAGAGCTTCACGTCTAGAGTTTGGGGCGGGTTTGGGGGTGTAAGTTTAGGGTCCAGGGTGGTAGTCGGTTCATGCGTAAGTTACTGGGGCTTGGTTTTAGGGGCTCACGGGTATTCTCTCCAGACTCTGACATAACAAGGTGGAAACTCGAATCCCAAGTTTGATTCGTAACACAACTCCCCAACAAACCCAGAAACCCCTAAACGCCTATGCCCCTATAAACCCTAAACCGTTGACAAACCGGAGAAACCCTGACGCACCAGGCTTTGGCTCAGTTGCAGGTGACCCTGCCAGTGAGCTCCAGCTGCAACCTTCTTTGGGAACCGGGTTCAGGGTTTAGGTTTTAGGGTTCGGGGTGGCATACAGGGTCCTTCAGAATTAGATCTGGGCTTCTCTATGAGGGTTGCTATGAGGGTTCGGTGTAGGGGCCATAGTAATTACTTAGAATAGGGTTGTGGGAGTCGGGAGTAGGTTATACAACAGTTGCAATACGGAGCCCGAAAGAATGGTATCATCAGTTATTCTGTATTGATGGACGCATTTTGATGCTAGGGACCGTCTAGTCGAAAACAGTTAACCAACAAAGGAATTAGGCACTTGGACCCTCTAGTAGAGAAACAGGTTACCAAGGCAAGGGACTACACTAAAGTCTCTAGGTAGTGATTAGGGCTTTTGGTGCGCAAGGCACAACAGGGTGCACTTATAGTACTCTGTGGTAGGCACTTAGGGCTTACAAGACAGGGTACTTGTTGGCCTACGATACATCGGTCGAGTCGAGCCATCGGGGTGGTTGGAGGCTTGTGGTGGATGTCGGCGGATACTGGGATCGGTTTAGGGTTTAGGGTTCAGGGTTTAGGGTTTAGGGTTTAGGGTTTAGGGGTTTAGGGGTTTAGGGTTTAGGGTTTAGGGGTTTAGGGTTTAGGGTTTAGGGGTTTAGGGTTTAGGGGTTAGGGTTGAGGGAGTAGGGGGGATACCTGCCACTAGAGACACGTACGGAGCAGGAAGTATTACCTCCTCGCATCCGAAAGTGACGTCCGAGCCCTCAACCGTGAAGCCCTGGGATTCCATTTTATGACGTACGCTGCATGGGTGATTTAACAAAGCCCTCAACCCTAAAACCCTCGCCCCAGACCCCAAACCCTAAACTCCAAAGCTACAGAGACAACGCATAGGGTTGAAACAGGTTTGATTTTGGTTGTTTGCCAGATTCTGCCGCCGGAATCAAACGTTCAATCTTATACTATAGGGGCCTAAGTAATTACTTATACTATTTTGGGGGTCCTTACTGTAATTATAGTATAATGGGCCCCAAAACCCTATTCTGCTTATTAAGGCCCCTACATTATAATACCCCTATAGATCCCTTAAAGGACCTTTAAAGGAACCCCTATTCTAATTATTAAGGCCCCTATATCAGGTTTGGGGTTGGAGCCTAAAGAGCCCTAAAGTTCAACCCTATCGGGGCGTCTTGGCGAGTCATTGGTAAGGGTATCTATTGCCCAATCTGGGGCGTAAGGTTTCATAGGGTTTAGGTTTTAGGGTTTCTGAGGCTTAGATGCTTTTGAACTCATTTTGGGCGAAGGTTCGATGATTTCTGGCTCAGGATGAAGGCTTGCATGTCGATCGTTGCTACATCCGGCCGGCCAGGCATAGAGGCCGAAACCGCATAGCCCGATGTCTCGACTATACCTTGCCACGTGAGACTCTAGCCGCAGGCTTCGGGGTTTCGCCTAAGATACCCGAGGCTTACGCTCTGAACTTGTATACCGGATATCAGGGACGGTGGGTTTGAGACGTGCCTACTGCAGCTACTGGCTCAAGATCTTGCCAGTGGTTTTTTTGGTGCAGAGCTTGGTGGTTGCGTTGTGGCTGTAGGCAGCTCACCTACGGACTGTACCCGGGTTCACCCTTGTAACACCTCTGAACTAGAAACTTCCCATTATGGGCTTGTGCTTCATTAGAGTTTAGTAGTCAAGGCCGAAACTGCCTTGTTGCAATGTGCTTTTGACGTAATAGCTGGAGGACACCCCTCCTTATCGGGTTCAGAGGAAGCATGAATGAAGATGACACCCTGGCTTTATCCCTCGTTGATTCTAAGTTTCAGCAACTTCATCGCACACTCGATGAATTCCATCGAGTCCTTCAGCCCGTCACGCGGGGAATCCGTCGACGAGGACGACGGGGGCCAGAAGGGACTATTATAGATTCAGTGTTGCGTTTGCTTCCACTCGTGATTCTGGCTGTTATGCTCACCGTTGTGACGCTGAAAGCTTTGCCACTAGCCGCTGCTACCACGATATTTATGGTTTGCTGCCCCTGCTCCTGTTGCTACAACTGCCAATACAAAAAGTACAACCGAGAAGTGCATTTGTAACAGGAGCAACCACTGCGTGTGCCAAACGTTGCCGCTCCTCCTCCTCCTTCTCCGGCGACGGAAACGACTGCTTGCACTAACTAGTGGTAGTGCAAGTATTCGTACTAGTATGAGTACTCGTAATAGTATGAAATAGTATATAATATGTACAGTAATTGCCTGATTAGAAGTAGCATCGGTAATACACTCCCGTCGAGGCCCAGGTACATACTACGTCACTATGTAGGTACATCGGACATGCTGAAGCCCCAAAACCCTAAACCCTAAACCCTACCCTGTAATCCTGAAAGTCCAAACCGAAGCCCAAACCCTCAACCCTTAGGGTTTAGGGTTTAGGGGTTTAGGGTTTAGGGAACCCTCGACCTCAACCGGCAGGACACCTTTCGCTCGCTGCTGGGGTCTATGTTGGAACAGCAGCTTGAGGACTCGGGTTTTCTAGGATCACGGCTTGCGGTTTAGGGTGTTGAGAGGGTTTCTAAAGATCTTTTAACCTGGCGATTGGGGATTTCGGGCTTTTCGGATTTGGGGGGCGTAGAGTGTTGGCAATAGGTAGTTATTATGATTTCGTTTGGGGAGTCGGGGTTTCAGCTTTGGGGCATGTGTCGGAGGGTTGCCAGATTTGCGAGTAGCATAGATTGTCGGACATCTACGTCAGTCATCAGTCATTCAGTCAGTAAACACCCAATCCCAACGCTGCGTTCCTTTTTCGGCCAGGAGGGAGTGGTGAAGGGTTGAACGACGTTGTCCAGGTTGACAGGTAGGGGCTCAGAGTGTGCTACCTGGGAGATGTTTGGACTCGGAACTCATCGTCTAAGTGAACACTTTCGGGCTTTGCCCCCGTTTAGGGCTAGGGTTTTTCGAATTTTCACGCTGGTTCGAGAGCTTGAGCATTGACTCTTGCACCCCTGGAGCTTGGACTTTCGGGTTTGAGCCTTGGACATTTCCCACGCCTCAATTCTTGACTTTGCAGTTTGCTGCGTAAAGCCTATGCCCGTAAAAATTGAACGCTGGATCTTAAACTCAGCCATCTTAAAATCATCTTAAACCTCGAGGATTACTTTTTGCGCCACCACCAAGTCTTTCAGCAGCAGGCAGGGCTCTGTGCGCACGCGAAGGGCGTTTCGAGTTTCGCTGTTTTCGGTTTCGAAGTGTAGGTGTTGTGGGTTTTTAATAATCAAGCGTTTGAATACTTGGACATCGTATGTCCCCTGCAGTCCCGAAGTATTCCGCCCCTGGCCCACAGCCCTTAGTCATTATCATTTCATTAAAATGTTCCCCCCCCCCCCGGTTTAGGGTTTAGGGTTTAGGGCTTNATCTATAAGGGATTTAGGAGTTTAGGGTTTAGGGCTTAGGGTTTAGGGTTTAGGGTTTAGGGCTTAGGGTTTAGGGTTTAGGGCTCTCCCCAAGCCCGCCCTCGCCTCAATGAGTCTCAGGGCTCACAGAAGTATTTGAAGGCTCACGTTACAGGGATTCGGCTGTTCTCGGCTTAGAGCTGCAGAGCTTTTCTGGTGTGTTTTCAGGGCATAGGAATTCGGATTGAATGCTTACCGTACAGTTGCTAGTTTCCCGCTCGACCCAGGTACAGAGAAGGCAGGGACCCTCAACTTCCCCCGCCAGCACCCTGATGCCCCTGATGAAGAAACACCTCCTTCATATCAGAATCCCCCCGGGTTCCGATTACGAAATTGGGGTGTTTTAGACCAGAGGTTTCCCATCAGATTCCCAGGTCACGGATTTTGGGTTATGTTTTCGGAATTCAGAACCGCACCAAGAACCAGTTACATTGAAGTTCGCGTGCTCTCCGCCGAACTCCGTGAGCTTCTCGATTCTGAGCTTTGATCAGCGACCCAACTTAAGATACCACCCTATCGGGTGCAGAGTATGTACGACATGTCGCGATTATGGCAACTAAAACGGGCTCCTTAAGAGGAACTCACGATGTGATAGTAGTGTTAGTCTGTTCCTACGGCCTCAAATTGAGCCCAGTCGAGATTTGTGTTGCATGGTATTCTAGGAGCCTGACTGATTACCTATAATATTTTGGGGTTCCTTACTATAGTTGTGGTACAGCATACCCAAAACCATATCCTAATTACTATGGCCCCTATACTATGCTTTTAGCCCCACACGGCTTAGTCGATGCTTCCTTAAAAGGCCCGGCCTGGAACTCTACTTTCATGTTCGCTCCGGGCAATCATCTACAACCCCTTAGGCCTTATAATAGGCTTTTTAAAAGGCATAGAAAACCTTGGCCATATTCTTCCCGTCTAACACCTTCTTCAACCCTTAAGCGCGCTTTCTCTGTGGGCACGCTGAGGTGCTGGCTTCGCTTCAGCACAGCCGTCTCTCCGATGAGTTAACGGCTACCGACTTGGGAGCCGCCTGTCTGCCGTAAAGGGTTCTGTCTTTTCAGGCGGATTCAACTATCGGGTTCATTAATTTATCAGATTTCCTTCGAGGGGTTTAGGGTTGCCATAGGGTGTTTAGCAATGTGTTTAGTAGGGTTTCTGGCCTCTAAACTTTTCGGCTCTAAGCTTACAGCCCTAATATGAGCAAAGGTTGATAAGCCCTGCTTGTGCTGAAGATTGCATTTTGATATTCAGCTCGGCATTGGCCTCGGCTATATACTGAATGAGGCTTCTCTTGCTGGTCTTTGTTCCAGGGGGTGTTGGTTACTACTATAGTGGCCTGAATAAGTAGTAACATTATTCCGTAGAGTTCCCTGTCACTACACTTATAGTTTCCCCAACCGACCACAGGGTTTGGGGTCCCATAAGTCTTCAAGAGTGAAGAGAACGGGCTAGTGTGCCCACTAGGGGCGCGCTTCCGGAGGTTCTCCCGTTGTGGTCCAATGCTTGTTTTCTGCTCACGTCTTTACACAGAATCCGCCCCGGAAAGTCAAATCCATACTAAACTCCCGAAACCCTAAACCCAAAAGGCCTTAAAAGCAAAAAACCCTAAACCCTAAACCCCAATACAACGGCTCTCTCTGAATTCCTGCAGTACTTGGCGGGAGCACCTTGGCCGAGGCGTCCGGGTGGTCTCCTGATGCTTCGTTCTCTCCTCGTGATATGGGGTTTCCGAAAAGAGTGGGTGCCTTATTTTGGTCCTTATTAATAATAAGGATCCTACTATTTAGGGTACTGTATCAGGGTCCCTATTTTCGGAAACTCCCATATGTGGGTTGTCTGGCATCTCATGTTGGTCTCCCGGTGTTTTCCTGTTGGTCTCCTAGTCCAATGGTGCTGAGGTCTCCGGGTGGTCCTCGTGGCCTCTTGGTGGTCTCACGGTAGTCGGGGTCGTCCTGTCGACGTGGTATTCGTGGTGATCGCGATGGTCATGGTTGTCTTGTTCGTCTTCGTTGTCATGGTCATCGTGGTGCTCCATCGCTGCCTGGGGATCTACATTGGCATACTGTAGTAAAAACCTGAAAACACTGGTCACCGGTCTACGTCTAATTACTGCGGTGCCTGTCCGTGCGTACATTGTCCGCGGCGGGCCTCTGAAATCTCGCTGCTCATGGGTACTGGGTGTTCGTTTAATGCGAGTATAGACATTCGAGGATCCAGCACCAGCGCTTGGGGACCACATGGTGAAACGGTCACTGTCGTGTTCGTCGTTGCATGAGCAGCACCGGTAGTTGTAGCAGTAGTAGTACAGTCGCAGTGGCAGTGCCAGTGACTAGTGCTGCCGATGAGGGTACTGATAGTGGTAGTGGTAATAGTAGCAGCAGGAGGAGGAGTAGTAGCAGTAGTGGTAGCAGTGGCAGTGGCAGTAGGCAATGCGCAGCAGGTAGCAGTAGCAGTAGTAGCAGTAGTAGCAGTAGTCGTCGTAGTAGTAGTAGTAGTATTAGTAGGAGCAGAAGTAGAAGCAGAAGCAGAAGTAGGCGGGTTTGGTGGGGGGAATAGTATAGTCGTCGTGGTGGTGGTTGCGGTGGCGGTTTCGGTGCTGTTGTTGTCAATGCTGCTGCTGTTGTTGCATTTCATTAGTTGCCTTGCAGTAGGTCCTAACTTATTCGACTCCTGCAGCCCCGAACGAACTGTTTGTTCAGAGTATCACAGGGTATCCGAAGTGCCAAAAGGAAGCCAGCGCCAGCATTGTGGCTGTGCCACGCAGCGAGCGAGGTCTCGCGAAGCATCTCGGCTTACGGTTATGGTTTAGGGCTTAGGAGTTTCAGTTGCAAGAGAAGTTTCTAGAAATCTCAAACTGAAGCCGCAGACCGATGCTGCAGAGTCGGGGGATGGGACTCACAGGCTCAGGCCTCGCGTTGGAGGCATTTTTGAGGGTTGTATTTCGAGCTCGGTCGCGCTCGCTCGAAGAGGGTTTGAGGTAAAGGTGGTCAGTAATATGGGAGCCTTAAAAAATTAATTGGACTAGGGTGTGGGGGTATATGATACTACAGCGGCAGCGCCGGTTAAGAAACAGTTAATTTTTCGTCAGGGGGGGCTCGGTTTCTTAGTTTTGAAGCGCGCCTTTTTTAGTAAAAAAACGTTTCGGGATTTGAGGGTACCCTACGCCGAGTCCAGGGTACCCTGGATTTCTTGTTTTGAATGCGCGCATTTTGTGCACATATTTTTATGTCGCACGGCGGTCCGAGGGGCTCAGTTTCTTAAGCCAATGATTTCTTAAGCAGTGCTGTTGCTGTAGAATTACAATAAGGAACCACCAAAAACCCTGTCCTAATTATTAAGGCCCCTACACTACCTCCTTATCATAGCGCTTATAGTAGCCCTTATAGATCCCTTCAAAGCAACCCTATTCTATAATTGTTAAGGCCCCTACAGTAGGGTCTGGATCTGAGATCAGGGCTCGATCTCTGACCTGGAATCTTACTATAGGGGCCTAAACAATTACCGACCTTGGGTTCCCTTTAAAGGGATCCTTAAAGAGGTCTAGAAGGGATCTATAATAGGGGTTCTATATTAGGGGCCTAAATAATTACTTTATACTATTTTGGGGGGTTCCTGAAAGCAAATATAGTATAATAGGCCCCAAAACCCTATTCTAATTGTTAAGGCCCCTGCGTTAGACTTTTCTAAGTCGACGACAGATCCTTGAGCGAACTGTTAACCCTCAACCTTTAACCTAACCCGACGTGTTAAACCATTCTCTCTCTCTCTCTCTCTCCCTCTTCTGTTCGAAACCCTCCCAAACCCTAGTGTTGACTTTTATCCCAAACTAGAGCGCGAAAAAGCCAGGCATGGATCTTCAAAGGTTACTTGGTCGAGACAGGGATCGCACTTGAGTAGTGGAGCGGCTCGGAGGCATCTGCTTGTTGTTGAAAGCTTCGGCGTTCTATAGGCGGGTTGTTACAAGGGTTGTGTAAGGGAGGTTTACGGTGATGTCATAAGAGTTCTCATCTTTCGTCGTCAAAGGTTCTACCTCAGAGGTTTCGGGTTTTAGTTTGATTCCTTTACTTCGAGGGTAACCGGCAGTCGCAATGGGCCTGGATGCGAAAGTTTGATCTCTACTTGCGCGATGTTCCGGTGCGTGATTTATGTGATATATGGGTTTAGTACGTTCAGTGTCTAGGCAGAACTCGATGTCGGAAAACGGGTTGAAGCTTTTTTGGATTTTTGTTGCTCCCATACATTTTGTGATAGCAGAGTCACATTATTCGGCCTTTGGCGTTGTTTCGTGTGGTGTTCTTACTCATGCCGTGTTTTTTGAGAGGTTCTCTTTGTGGCTGGGGGTCTACCATGGCATAGGTTTCATAGAGAACTGCGGAAGCCTCCACTCGAATCTTGCCGCCTAGCTCTTGCGTGTCGGTACTTGTGTGGGCAAACCAACCAATCCATGTTTTGGCTGTTTGGACCAACACTAGCCCTGCACACCCTAACGCCTTGAATCAAGACTCTGAAGCTCTGCATTCAAAGGACGGAGACACTGAACCGCTGCACATTCCATCGCTGCGCTCTCCACACCATAGCCCCTGGGTTGCTTGAAGAATTCTTGCAGCGACGACGACGACGTTACTACTACTACTGCGGCTACTGCTACTGCTACTGCTACTGCTACTACTACTACTACTACTACTACTACTACTACTACTATTACTACTACTACTACTACTACTACTACTTCTACTACTGCTACTACTACTACTACTGCTACTACTACTACTACTACTATACTACTACTACTACTACTCCTGCTGCTACTACTACTGCTGCTGCTGCTACTACTACTGCTGATACTACTACTATTGCTGCTGCTGCTTCTGCTGCTGCTACTGCTGCTGCTGCTGCTACTACTACTACTACTACTAGGCTAGCGCGCCCTGAGGCGCCTGGGCGTTTTATGACACACATCTCGCGCCACTACTGGGATTAGCATAATTTTGCCAAGCGCGAAAAAAGCAGGAATTCGCGCAACTACTTTGAGGCTTAAATTTTGTGGTTTTGGGGTTCATTGTTGGCATCTTAGTGTGTAGTGGTGGTGTTTGCTCTGCGGACAAGAAAGACCAGCAGGCTAGTACTCTGCATAGCTACGCAGCTTTGAGGGCATTGCTTGGCTTGGTCTGTTTTATAGTATTATTATTCTTTTTGCTATTAGTAGTGTTATGACAATTAACAGTATTATCATTAGTGTTATCATTAGTATTAGTATAGTAAAAATGATTGCCATGAATACTACCATTCGTAGTATTATTGGAAGTATTTTTGGTTTCTCATGAGATATGTGTATTGCTATGAATATTATTAAGGTAAAAGTGGGACCTTCCTAGAGCCGTTCAG
>BGNK01001504.1:0-14575 GCA_003297005.1 Symbiodinium sp. clade A Y106 | reverse complement strand
CAGCACTGCTTCGAGAAGCAAGCCGGGAGTGTCCCCATCCCAAGACTTACGGAAGACCCACTGGTGAATGCGATTCCGCAGGAAGGGCGATCCGCCTTTACAGCCATGCTCAGCACGGTAACTGCGGTTGGCCTTGCTGCCTATGAATCGCTTCAACACGCCCCAGTCCGAGTCCAGGCACTGCGTGCCGGCCAAGGTGCTGCAGTTTTTTGGCACCGTAGCTTCGGACAAAACTTTGCAAAACTCGCGGTCTGTGTGTGAAACTTGCACGCAGCTCAAGCCGACAGAGTCTGCGGCTTTTTTCCAAGACTTCGCACCATCTGCATACAAGCCAGTCCTGTCTCGCGAGATCCTGTCCAGAATCTTGCTGTCCATGATTTCACGATAACTCTCGATGGGAGGTCTGCCTCGTGGCAGCACAGCCTGATGAAGACAGAATCGCAAATCCAGAAGCAAAAGAAAATCGGCTTTAAACAAAACATGAAAAAGTTTAGGTTTTACGGTTTCGGGTTTAGTGTTATAGGTTTAGGTTGTGGGAGACAAAAGATCATTCAGGGTTTAGGGTGAAGGTACTTTATTTCCGGGTCAGGGCTTAGGGGTTCAAATAGGCGACCAGGCACGACAGGTCTGAGGAACTTAACCACGATTCGGCCCGTGCGACGTGCCTTGGCACCCAAAATGCGCCAGTGCACAGGATACGCTGGATGCCTCTTGCTGCGTTTCTCGAGCGCCTGGATCTGGTCTTGCATCAAGAGGTCACTTCGGGGTACCCACCACTTGCCGATGGAAGTCGCGTCAACCTCCACACAGCCTCGGAGAAGTTGCTGCTGGCACGCCAGTAGGCCTTGGTGCGCCTCGCGCTCCAAGACTGTGTCCACAAAGTGACGGCAAAGCTTGAAGCTTCGGCGGCAACTTTGAACAAGATCCTCTGGCCGAACAGGGCTCATCTTCGCAGCCGAACAGTACGCGAGGATCATGTCCACAAGCTCGGTCGGTGTCACCTGCGATATGTGCTCTCTCATGCAGAACAGCAAAACCTGAACCCTGAATCCCATGTGGTTTAGGCAGTGGTGCCTGGAGACCAGCAAAAGCCGACTCGGTCAAGAAGGTGTGTCGCTTCTGGCACCTCCAGTCGCCACAACGAAAGTGCCAAAAAGGCTGCCTTCCCTTGCGGCAGAGCTCGAAGGGTCCCTGGACAGTACCCGTGCAGCCGCAGCCTTCACAAGCAGGCGGAACCTGCACCACCCTGTGCTTCAGCAACCAGTCTACTGCAGCAGCATTTGATGCCGCCGGACTTCTGTCGAGAAGCTCGTGCAAGACTCTGCGTGCAGGTCCTTTACGCTTGCTGGGTCTGCCTGAGTACACCTTTCTTTGCACGGCTTTGTGGTTGCGTCCGCTCAAACTGGTTTGGCTTGTCCGCGTTTCGGAGTGAGGCTTGGCGCTCTGCTTTTGCAAGACCAAGTTTCTTCTCTTGAGAGACCGCACTAAAGCCGCTCCAGGTAGAGTGCAGGTTTCAAGGCGGTGCCCAACTTTTCCACAGACAGAACATCTGTGGATCTGCCTGTTTCGGCCCCTTGGCATGTCTTCTGCACACCAAACAAAAAACTGTCCTGAGCCAGTACATGCCAAAAGCTATGATTGCAACTGGCACTGCTTAAGGGTTAGGATTGAGGCTGACAGGCTGGCAGTGTTTGGGGTTTCACGTCCTGAGCCGGACTCGAAATTTCGTCAAGATGCAATGTACAAAGGACTATACGTACATGCACGCATGTGCATGTATGGGTGCGTTTGTGTTTCTAGAAAATATGTATGTACAGAGGACTATACGTAAAAACACGCATGTGCATGTATGGGTGCGTTTGTGTTTCTAGAAAATATGTATGTACAGAGGACTATACGTAAAAACACGCATGTGCATGTATGGGTGCGTTTGTGTTTCTAGAAAATATGTATGTACAGAGGACTATAGGTAAAAACACGTGGTGTCAACCTACATGTGTGTTTCTGTAATGAGAAAACACCAGATGAGCTGTAGGAATGAAGGTTTCGGCTTGGATGAATGAAAACACAGAAAGATGAGCTGTAGGAATGAAGGTTTCGGCTTGGATGACAGAACACAAAAGATGAGCTGTAGGAATGAAGGTTTCGGCTTGGATGAATGAAAACACAGAAAGATGAGCTGTAGGAATGAAGGTTTCGGCTTGGATGACTGAGAACACAAAAGATGAGCTGTAGGAATGAAGGTTTCGGCTTGGATGAATGAGAACACAGAAAGATGAGCTGTGAGAATGAAGGTTTCGGCTTTATGGCACTGACTACTTTGTAGTTGCACTTGAGAACTTCAGGGTTTAGGGGTTTTAGGTTTGCGAGCAAGTTTTTGCGGCATCCTATTCGCTTGTGCGTTGCACAGGGCACCCACTCAGTTTGGAGTAAGGCGCAGTTGCCCCAGCACTGCCCACAGTGCAAAAGAAAACAAGGACTTTGAACCCGGTGGGACTCAACAGGCGGACGCGCTAGTAGCGCTAGTGACGATATTGGCGGTTTTCTCAAACGGATTCAAACGGAGTTAGTCCTGGGCCCGGCCGCAAAGTCCTTGAACTGTACACGCCTTAGCCGTCTCGCAAGCACTAGCCTTCAGGGCTAGGAAGTCTGAGCGCGGCAGTTGCGAGCAAAACTCATCTGGATCGAACAGTAGGCATCTTTCACATGCTGGTCCAACTCCGCAAAGCGACCGTGGTCAAAGGGATGGACATGGAAACATCGATCACCAGATGGGGCATTGAACTTGAACCATCTCCTGCAAAAATCTGTTAAGCGTGGGAGAAATCAAAACCGCACAGCTTTGGCCGCGGACATCAAGCCCCTGGGTGGATGTGGGAAGCTTAGGGTTAAAGACCTAACTGCACAGCGGGAAGCTTTAACCGGAAGCCCTAAACCGGAAATTGCTCCTGCAGTGCAGCAGAATGTCGCCTTTCCTGCTGCCAGAGCAGTGTACGTGTGGCAGCATCATGCATCGTGGATGACGTGGGCATCGGCCCCACTTAGACGGCTTCAGCACAGCAGCGCCTTGCCTGGCAGTCTTGCGACGTTTGCAAGCCCGCTTGGGCAACATCAACGCAGGCGTCATGGTCTGAGCAGAGGAGGTGAGAGCAGGCTCTTCAGGAGGCACATGATCAGCGGAGTCTTCGGAAACCAAGGACTCTGTGTCATTGGCCAGTTGAGCGACCTCTCGCTGCAATGCTGCGTCAGCGGCTTGAACGTTGGCAGCTCTTCGCAGGAAGAGCTGCCAACGTGACTCAGGCACGTCCGATGTTGGCGGCGCCTCTGTTTCTCATGCTGTGGCTTCAGGAATTATTAGGGTCTTAAGGCAGTCTAGCAGGTGGTTTGTGAACGTCACTGTTGGCATCCGAAAAATGGAAGCTTCGGCAAGTGACCTCAGAGTTGCAGGAGTGCCCTTGTTCTTCTACTTCTTCTTCTTCTTCCGACAGCGCTTCAGCATCAGACGACGTCTGAATTTCCTTCAAGCATAAGTTGAAGAAAACACGCCAGATTATGGTTGATAGCAGCTATGCGTTTCCCCTATCCTAAACCCCCAAATGTAAGGAGAACAAGGCACCTTGTCCATGTTTCGTGGCACATAAAGTTACGAACACGCTAGCTTTACAAGAAGGTCCTCGTCAGTCGCGAGAGCCGACCAGTCAAGAGGATCCAGAAAAATGTCTGGAGGCACTCTACCGTCCGCATGTTTCGCTGGGGAACGGCAGCCGCCGCTGTCCCTCATGTCCTTTGTCTAAAATTTCAGGGTTCCGGATGAAGGCTTGTGGCCTTGGGAGCAGCGGGAACAGGGAAACAATACAATGACCTAGAATGACTCCGACAGGAAACAAAGACCGCAAAACAAGCACCGAAGAAAACCCCTGGACTACCGACTTTGGTGACAAGACCAGAATAAAATATCTGCTAAAGCTCACTCGTCTCCGCGGTGGCAGTAGCAAAAAGCTCGCCCCCGTCCTGCACTCAAAACCATGAAGTACATACTTTTAAGGTTTGGGCTGATTGCTTTAAAGTTGAGCCACAGGAAAGGCCCCAGCTAGTCACAGTCGCAGCTCTGCGGAAAGGACCCTTTCTGGACAAAAACGCGGGCAAGAGCTTTTTGGCATGCTTAGATGCCTTCCGTGTGCGGGGTGCTGTCAGCCGCAAATCTGGCTCGTGTGGAAAGAAGTCCACGCAAAATGTACAAATGATTCTCGAGCATTGCCAAAAGTTCCAGCCAGAAGTCTTGCAAGGTCGGTGGCGTGAGGACCAACGTGTTCTGTTGCTGCAGGAAGTCAAGGCATTCTGCCAGGGACGCCTCAAGACGAGTCGCTGCTGCATGGCAATCGAAGCCATAAGCGTGTTTAAGTTTCTGGCGGAAGCTCATGGGAGTACTGACGACGACCTGCGCGGGGAGAGCAAGAGCCACCGTAAAGTCACCCAAGCGCGCTCTCTCCAGCACGTGGATGGCCAGCAGCAAAAACTCCCCAGGCACTATATCCGAGGACTCATGGTCGAAGCGAAGCACGTCAAAGAGCAACTTGCACGCAAGAGTCACCTGGACCCAGGGGCCTTCAGCTCCCAGATCTGCGTGGATGGCGTCCAGAGCTACACGCAGGCTCATCGCCATTTGTGTCACAAAGGCAGCGGAAACCTCCCAAGCCATAGCATCTACCGCGTGCACAACAGACCTGGTGAATGCTCGAGCCTACAAAACATTCGTGGCAGACTGCTTTCAAGACTGCAATTCCTGCGCGCCAGAAGGCATCATTCATGGCAGACTGCTTTCAAGCGTGCTGTTCCTGCAAAAAAGAAGGCATCAACGGTCCTCCCCGGAGAACTCTTCGACCAAGTCAATCGAATCATGAAGTTGCCAGGAAAATGCCCCACACTGCGAGGCCGCTCTGCGTTGGGAATCCCACCAACCTGTGTTCTGTTTTAGAGAATCGGGCCGAGGCTTGTAGCTTTTGGCGGTGACGGTTTCAAGTACGAAAAAAATCTGCCGCTTGCTGCTTGCCAGGCACTCTTCATTCGAACGGTCTGAGGAGAGTCTGCACACCGCAGTGGAGATGGTGGTGGCAGCTCAGACCACAACACCATGGATCGAGGCGAAACCGTAAGGCTGTCTCCTGCTGCCGGCAGTCTGGGCGGAGTCCTACTCCTGCTGCGTGGTCCAGTCGCAGCATGCACAGGCGCTGAATGCACAGAAGAAGGATCACGGGAATCCACCTGCAGGTAAGAGCACTGTGTCGAGTATGGATGTGTTTCGAAAAAGAGGATTCAGGGTGCGAAAAATGGCCTCGAAGTGGCAAAGCTCACGCAACCAGGTCGCCCAGTCTTCGGTGCTCGGAGGTGGAGGCCAGCTTTCCGGGCCGCCCCACGTACTTCGCAGCACCCGTGAAAGTCTCTTCACCAGCAGAGCTGTATCGAAACTCATGGAAGACGGAATGCACAGGGCACGATAAGCTTGGAAAATGCTCTGGCGCACGTGCAGCAGCTCATCCCACGGCAAGCAACCTTTGCGCTTGGCACGAAACTCTTCCAGCAACACTTTGAAAGCCAGAGCTTCTGCAGAGCCATCCGGAAGATGCGCGCTGACGACCTCGCTGTGCTCAGGATAGACGCAAGAGAGCGTACTTAGTCGATAGATAGTCTACGGCGAGGTTTCTCAAACTACGTAGAAGCACTGCCAAGTAACCAGGAAAAACTCCAGGATTTCCTGGAAGGGAAAGGTCACGAAGCCACCCAGCTGGGGAGGCAGGTCTGCCAGCTCAGACCGAAGAGCTAGAAGAGCAGCAACGAGGACAGCGAAGTGGAGACGGCCTTNCGAAGCCACCCAGCTGGGGAGGCAGGTCTGCCAGCTCAGACCGAAGAGCTAGAAGAGCAGCAACGAGGACAGCGAAGTGGAGACGGCCTTTCTCAAAAACTGTCCAGGACTCCATGGCAAAAGGCCTCCTCGCTACAAAATCCGAGTGGATCGCACGTAGAAGCTGCTCTTCGGACCCGTGGCCACATGGAAGGATCACGAAGCGGGTGCGGACGGGGTCGCAAGGTTTGGGGCTTAGAGTTTCGGGTTTAGGCTTTCGGGCTCGGGGTTTAGGATTCTTGGCAAGGTTTCGGGCCCTGCCAAACCTNGGCTTAGAGTTTCGGGTTTAGGCTTTCGGGCTCGGGGTTTAGGATTCTTGGCAAGGTTTCGGGCCCTGCCAAACCTATCATATCGGTTTTGGTAGTGCTAGATGATCATCATTGTTATACCTAGACAGCCCTGCTACTATAATTTCCGCAGATCCTAAGACAGATGTAATGTTCCGCCGATATTAATTAAAAAAGGCGACGATTGTAAATATAGTAGATTCGGCCTCATCATGGGGTGGGGACCATCATTGCCTTGCTAGACACCAGTATTAGACACAATCATCGTTATTATCTTTATCATTATCGCCACCATCATAGTTTTCATCCTCGCCAGTACACCTGCATCATAAGCCCAGAAAAGTTTTGAAACCGGAACCCTGCACTCTGACCTCAAGACCCTTGGTATCTGNATCTTTATCATTATCGCCACCATCATAGTTTTCATCCTCGCCAGTACACCTGCATCATAAGCCCAGAAAAGTTTTGAAACCGGAACCCTGCACTCTGACCTCAAGACCCTTGGTATCTGCGACCCGAAACTTGAAACCCCAAACCCACCCCGTGGCATTGGCTCGTTGCAGCTGTGCGGCAAAATGGATTGGGGAGTCAGGCTTTCGGGGCTTTTAGCTTCGATGATTGATTCCAGGGGTCTTGGTTGGGATACACTAGGAAAGGACAGCTTTCGAGGATGACATAGGTACTAGGGGTGAGTGAGTGTGAACCGCAAACTCGTCACTCCAGACAGAAGTCAGGCCCCAGACTCTAGCTTGTCTCTCGACTGAATTTTTTCACGGCAGAAGGGGTCTCGGTTCAGAAGCACATCTCTGCATGCTTTCGCTTTCGAGAAACACGTGTCGAAGTACCCTCCTGCCAGCGACGATAGAGAGCCTTGCTTTTGATCAAGAACATCTCCAGTGTGACATGGCTGGTTGTTCTCTGATGTGTCCGTCTCGCCAATCTCGAAACTCTGCCCACCATGTCTTCGTTTGCCTCGCATGAGAAAATTATCGGTGATGGAATCCATTCCAAACCCTGCACCAACCACTGGTGTTGCTCCCATGCTGTGTGGGCCAGCATGTGAATCTTGGGCTTGAGTGCGTATCCAGGAAACTTCAAGGTATGAAGGCAGATGTGGGACAGCTTGTTGTAGTTCAGCAGAAACCGCCTTTCTTCACGATAAAGAGCAAGTGCACACCGGCGGGTCAGAAAAATCCCATGCTTGTACAAAGCCTTCGTCCAATCGTCGCCAGCCCTAGCCGCACGATTCATCGTTTCCAGAACCTCGGCGTGGCTGGGATCCAGAATGTCGTTGAGGAAAGCACGAGTTTGGACAGCGAGCCATTCCATGAGCAGCGTGGTATCGCTGCCTTTGCAGGAAATCCAAGGGAATTTTGCTTTGCTCGGTGCATTAAAATTGTCCTTGGAGAACGAATGCAATGCAGCAGGACGATGCACTGCCAAGCAATACATCTTGAAGCTGCAATGGGCTCGCTTCAACAGCTCCTCCCGGGCATTCGAACCAGCCGTGTCGTTCCAAAAACCGAGTTCACAGAGCAGCAAGACTGTACTGCCGACAAAGTCGCGAAACACACCTATTTTGGTGTTGTGGAAAGTATCTCGCTGCATGATCTTTTCCGGATGCTCACGGTCATAAGGAACAGCAGCGAAAGACGGGCCTTGCAACCCCCACGGTCTTTCAGCGAAAAGCGAGTGGCTCCATGAAGGCTGCTCGCGGAGATCTTCAAAAGGTTCTCGACGAGTGCCAGCCAAGCATTCATGACACATGCAGGCATCGGCAGTTTGATTGCTGTAGCACCGGTCCAATCTTCCGATCTTTTTGAACCAAACCATGTCCCCCTTAAAGCCCAACACCGCAGCATGCCAGAAACGCCCTCGAGCATAAACACCTTCGAAGAACAATTGTTTGAGCTCCTTGCTGATGTGTTCGATAAAGCCAAGCAACAAATCGGTATCTTTGGTCAGCTTGGTAGGCATCCTGAAAACCAATAGCTTGCTCAAGAACGGGTGGCCGGAGATGTTGTGAGCTTGCTGTGCTGCAAACGGCGGGGCTGCAGATCCAGGTTGCTTGGTCGGCTTGGTCAGTACTTGTTTAGACATGTCCAAGCCAGCTGTGTTACTACAGCATTTGCATGCAGAATAATGGGCACCAGAGTTCATATTCGATCTTGTATCCATCCCCAGCACGGATTCAACCGTGAGCAAACAGGTGTTGCCCTTCCGAACCCCTCTGCCCTCGTCTCCGTGCACACACAGTGGCAGCACCGTACTTAGGCTGCCAGCATGCTCCTGAAACACTCTGTGTGTAGGATGAGAACCCCGGTATGTCGACCAGAATGTTGATAGGAGCCTCTGGCCTTCAACAGCGTCACATCCACCTAGAAGGATTTCAGGAGCTCGCTCCAGAAGGTAGGGGATGAGCTTTAGCGGAGACAGGTAGGGCAGAGTCAGCTCAGCAGCACCTTGCTTGTACCGGAAATAGAAATTTCCACATTCCAAGTCAAGCCCCAGATATTAATAAATCTTCGTGTGTCTCTGGCCGCATGCCCGCTGGAACTGCTCGGGACCCCCAGGCTGTTGCCATCCAGCTTCGCTGCTGCCGACAGAGAGCACAGGGTCGAGGCTGGCACCTCGGGAAAGGGGACTTAAAAGCGGGTTCTGTTTTGCAGAGTCAAAAACGGAAGTATGGCTATGATTCGCAGTCGAGTAACAGCATCGGCATAGGCTTCAGCGAAATGTTGGGCGACAGCGGATTCTGCTTCAGGCTTGCCAGAACCTGGCAAGCAATCGTGGGTGCCGGCACTCACGAATCTTGGAACGGAGCCGAGCCCTCTTCTGACTGCAAGCCCTTTGCATCGCCCCGAGCACATTTGGATTTGCAAATCACATCATTAGGTGCCTGTTCCCGCTTCCCAGCTAGAGATACATCTGCTAAAGTCTGTTCAAGGGAAGCAGGCAAAGGCAATGGGCGAATCATCCCATGATTCAAGAGCAGTTGTTTCTGCTCCAAAGTAAAGCTCAGCATGGACTGACAGCTACGAAGCTTTGGCTCTCTTGGCGGAAGGGGGCCTTGCTCCCTTGGGCTGCCTCTTGTTGGCAGGTGAAGGGGGCTTCTCAGTCTTCACGACTGCTGGCCTCGCAAGAACCTTGGCCTTTGGTTTAGCTTTGGCGGCTGAGCGTGAGCCTCTCGGGTTGCTCTCCCCGCTGGACTCCTTCGGCATGAAAGGCCTGTGAGCACGAATCTACGACGTTCTCAGCTTCGGCTAGCAGTGTTCTGCAGCAGACAACCCAGCCTTGCCCGGGTCTCCAAAGAGAGCGACTCTGTAGCCCTGAGAGGAGTGATAAGCTGTTTCGACATCCCTGAGAAACCAAAGCAGCCGAGATTCAAAGCTATGGTGGCCTCGATCATCTCCTTGAGGCGTGGCTCCTCCCTGAGATGTAGGTTGGTTTCGAATAAGTCGTGCTAGTGTGTGCGAGATCAGAACAATAGGCGTGACAAAAAGTTTTGGGTTTTGATTCAAGGATCGACTTCGCCAGTCCGGAAACAATCTTCTTGCTGTAGGCGTCACTCAAGGCCGTGATGTTCCCTTCCAGAGAACTGAAGCATTTTCCAATCTGATCTCGAAACCTCGGATAGGTATCGAGCTGCTACAATCGACTGGACCTGCTGCGGGAGTACACTGGCTTTGCGGCATGCGACCCCTGCTGGATTTTGCTCGGCTTTTGGGGCTTCCCGGCGGCATCGGACCCCTCCGGGATGTCGAACTTATCTTTGATCTTCTCCAAACCCTTCAAGCGTCTGCCCATGGCTTGCCTTAGTTGAGGATTTAGGCTATGTGTTTGGGTTAGGCTTTGAATGTAAGGATGCCGCACGAGTTCAATCTCTTGTCAAGCAAGCTTCAAAACCTTTGGCAGGGTCTGTAGGAGGGGGCGTTCGAATCGTAGTCGGGGATGCCGAGCTTTTTCTTGGCCTGAACGGCCAAGTCTTGGTCCTCTGCGTGCTCCTCCAAAGTCGGGTTGCCTTCACCTGCAGGGGCGAGGGTTTCTGGATTTCTGGATCAAGGGGACTAGGTCTAGGCTTCAGGGTTTAGCTAGGGTTGGGCTGGGGTTTTCAGTTGGGATTTAGGGGTTGTTTTTTTTGGAGAACGAGTCATGCCTTGTAACCGTGTATTCCAGAACTAGCGTAACCTAGAGGGTTCCAGAGCCTGCTGTCTCTAGGATTGTGGAGTGTCTAAGACCTCCGGGCAAGGGCGAGGGCTAAGGAGGTTCAGGGCGATCTAGCATAGGCTGGGATGATCTGAATAATAGGGACCTTCGGCTGCGTGCACAGGGCCCTGGGCTTAGAACCCCAGACAGCGAAGCAATTTCGCTTCATCAGGAAACAACAAACCATTCCTACATCATTCTTATTGGAAATAGACTAACAGATCAAAGGTATAATCGTGACTACAACATACTTATACTGTGCTTTCCTGGCTCGCCTACTTCCCAGGACAAACCACGACTCTACATCCAACGATTATCGAACTACTGAAATAAGGGGTTACTAGCAACCTTGTTCCGGATCCAGCATCGCAGTCGGGTCCTCGAGATCGAAGCCGTCAGCTCCTTGCTCCTGCCACTTGGCACTCTTGCTCATGATGAGGCTCGCCTTCTTCCTGAGACATAGGAGGCCGTGGAGGGATGCGGTTCGGGGTTCTCAGTGCTACGAGGTAGATCTCAGGATTCCGGCAAACAGGCACAATAGGACCCTGACCGGAGGCTGCCCTTGATCGATCGTTCGACGTAATACAACGTGATGTGCTCGTAGGTGTCTCGTCTTTTCAGGGGCGGAAAGAAATTAGGGCCTTGCGGGGTTTAGAGGCTTTGAGTTTCAGGGTTGAGGGTTGCTTTGCATTTGACACATGGACTGTACAATGTCTGGGCATCACCAGCCTCATCAGCTGTCTTGGGTTGGAACGGCAGTGGGCCTTGATCGCCTCGATCCTTTGCCTCAGAACACTACAATTCCAGCAGCCCGTAACAATACCCTCCTATGATAACCCTAGATGCTTGCTGGATACTCGGAAAAGCCCCAGTCTTGCATCGTCTCAGCCGTGGCGAATTCCCCCTCGATAACCACTTCACTTTCTATCATTTGTTGTCTCATGACCTCCACCTCGGAGATGAAGGTAGCCTCGGCTTAGGGTGTAGGGGGTTTAAGCCTTAAGGTTTAGTGCTTAGGATTTAAAGCTTCTGGGAACGGCTAGGCAAGTGTTCTATTGCACACGAGGGGCCGGGTCGTATCCGACCTGTCGGAAGATCGTTTCCAAAAGGGTTCTGCGAGCCCNAGCATCGCAGTCGGGTCCTCGAGATCGAAGCCGTCAGCTCCTTGCTCCTGCCACTTGGCACTCTTGCTCATGGTGAGGCTCGCCTTCTTCCTGAGACATAGGAGGCCGTGGAGGGATGCGGTTCGGGGTTCTCAGTGCTACGAGGCAGATCTCAGGATTCCGGCAAACAGGCACAATAGGACCCTGACCGGAGGCTGCCCTTGATCGATCGTTCGACGTAATACAACGTGATGTTCTCGTAGGTGTCTCGTCTTTTCAGGGGCGGAAAGAAATTAGGGCCTTGCGGGGTTTAGAGGCTTTGAGTTTCAGGGTTGAGGGTTGCTTTGCATGTCTGGGCATCACCAGCCTCATCAGCTGTCTTGGGTTGGAACGGCAGTGGGCCTTGATCGCCTCGATCCTTTGCCTCAGACCACTACAATTCCAGCAGCCCGTAACAATACCCTCCCATGATAACCCTAGATGCTTGCTGGAAACACGGAAAAGCCCCAGTCTTGCATCGTCTCAGCCGTGGCGAATTCCCCCTCGACAACCACTTCACTTTCTATCATTTGTTGTCTCATGACCTCCACCTCGGAGATGAAGGTAGCCTCGGCTTAGGGTTTAAGGCTTGGGTTTCAAGGCTTCGGGTGTAGGGGGTTTAAGCCTTAAAGTTTAGTGCTTAGGATTTAAAGCTTCTGGGAACGGCTAGGCAAGTGTTCTATTGCACACGAGGGGCCGGGTCGTATCCGACCTGTCGGAAGATCGTTTCCAAAAGGGTTCTGCGAGCCCNGTTTAGTGCTTAGGATTTAAAGCTTCTGGGAACGGCTAGGCAAGTGTTCTATTGCACACGAGGGGCCGGGTCGTATCCGACCTGTCGGAAGATCGTTTCCAAAAGGGTTCTGCGAGCCCCCTTTTCATGCCACTCCTGAAACACCACCTCGCTCACCTTAAGCCCACCGTTGGCTCTTCTCTTAAAGATTCGCTGCGTTCTCATCTCGATAGCTTTCTTGGAGATTTGAGGCTCTCCTACCACAGGCATCACTGCACGGGGGTCGTTCTTGTCGGGGATGTCCAACTCTTCATCAGTGACAAATTGCTTGGGCTTGATAGGGGTTCTCCTCCTACGGCTGGACGACGGAGTGGCAACAGTGGCTTTGTCTGTTGTTGAGGAATTTGCCTGCTGCGGCGACGGCTGCTTTGCCTGCCTGTGTCCTGGCAACTTAGAGGGAACCCTGGCAGGCGTGGTGACAGGTCTGGTGGTCCCGGGCTCTGTTGGCACAGGGAGGTCTTTGCTAGGGCTCGGGGTCCCGAGCTGCGTTGGCACAGGGAGGTCTTTGCTAGGGCTAGGGGTCCCGGGCTCGCTTGGCACAGGGAGGTCTCTGCTAGGGCTAGGGCTCAGGAGCTGAGTGTCTTGGAAGGCGGGGTCTGCTCTTGGCATAGACATAGAGATATCCATCCCAGCTAGGGAGTTATCTGCACCAGTCCAGGTAATATCCACGTCCCCGCCGTGCTCATCTTCGGAGCAGGCGGACCTTGTCTCGGGCGGGCATCCATCCGCCTCCAAAGCCTGGGCGGCAAGACAGGGAAGCGGGATTGTATGTAGGGCACGACAACAGAAGACTCGTAAGAACCCTTGCGAGGCCAGTGGCTTGCGTCATGTGAGCATATGCAGCCATGCTGCTCGGATCGGAAACACCCAAGGAAGACACACTACGACGAGTGCCAAAAAAAGAGGCCCTTCGAGGGGGGGTACTGAATGCAGCAAGCCGAACGTGGCACATGTTATATGCTTCGACACACGGGTCTAGGCTCGGAGTCGACTGATAGATGTTTGTTTTTGCGACACAAAGACAAGTAATTGCAGAATCCTGCAGGAGTGCATCCTGGGATTTTCCTGGCGGCTTCCGGCCAGGAGGCTCGAATTAGGGTTCTAGATGAACAGAGTGGAGATAATCCTGGAATGGAAAGAGGTCGGTCTATCTAGTTGCAAGGCTTAAGGCTTACACTTCTAGAAAGTTAGGGTTACACACTCACTTTCCAGCATCCTTCGTAGGCTTGGGGCTTTAAACTAAGGTGTCAGGAGTTCCACACTCTGTTTGCANAGTTGCAAGGCTTAAGGCTTACACTTCTAGAAAGTTAGGGTTACACACTCACTTTCCAGCATCCTTCGTAGGCTTGGGGCTTTAAACTAAGGTGTCAGGAGTTCCACACTCTGTTTGCAGGACAAGAGACCTTTCGGAAAAGTACAGTTCCAGGTGGAACGGGGAATAACGCCTTTACCTCGTAGAATAACGCCTTTCCCACGCGGAATAACGCCGTTGCCTTTTTCGGCAATTTCCTGAAACTCCTCTTAAAACCCGAAAACTACACCCAAACCCTCAAAAGAAAACTCTTCCCAGGTCTGTGGCCTGGGCTTGTCCAAACCTTCGCAAAATCTACCGGAGCCCCAGCCCTCAGAACACGAGAGGCTCAGCAGCGTGGCCGGCAGCGGGCAGCGGGCGACCACTCTGCAGCATTCGCCTGGGCTGCACTGGCTGGGTTTCACCAACCCACCCACCCCTCCACCCAACCCCCCCCAAACCCCACCACCACCCCCCCACNAGTTGCAAGGCTTAAGGCTTACACTTCTAGAAAGTTAGGGTTACACACTCACTTTCCAGCATCCTTCGTAGGCTTGGGGCTTTAAACTAAGGTGTCAGGAGTTCCACACTCTGTTTGCAAGACAAGAGACCTTTCGGAAAAGTACAGTTCTAGGTGGAACGGGGAATAACGCCTTTACCTCGTAGAATAACGCCTTTCCCACGTGTAGTAACGCCGTTGCCTTTTTCGGCAATTTCCTGAAACTCCTCTTAAAACCCGAAAACTACACCCAAACCCTCAAAAAAAAACTATTCCCAGGTCTGTGGCCTGGGCTTGTCCAAACCCTTCACAAATCTACCGGAGCCCCAGCCCTCAGAACACGAGAGGCTCAGCAGCGTGGCCGGCAGCGGGCAGCGGGCGACCACCCTGCAGCATTCACCTGGGCTGCACTGGCTGGGTTTCACCAACCCACCCACCCCTCCACCCAACCCCCCCCAAAC
>BGNK01001503.1:116753-141839 GCA_003297005.1 Symbiodinium sp. clade A Y106 | reverse complement strand
GCGAGGCAGCTTGCACAGAGACGTGGTTGTGGAAAAATCCGCCACTTACAGCTGAAGCTGCTTTGGTTGCAGGCCAAGCTAGCTGAGGATGCATTCAAGTTGCACCCAGTGCCCACCAACGAGAATCTCAGCGATCTCATGACGAAGTCGCTTCGTGCCGAGCGCATTGCATACCTGCTGTACCACTTTGGTATGGTGGACACTCAGAATGGGAATGATCTGATAGGCATTGATCAGGTACGATTTGAGGACGACAGACAGGCTTTGAGGATTGCCATCCGCGCAGTCCGGCAGGCCAGACCCACAGCGACTTGCAAATGTGCTGCGTGTGTTGTCATTGGTTGCAATGGTTGAATCTACGAGCGCCTTGAGCTTGGCTGCGCCGGAAGAGCCAACAGTGGCAACATTCGCGTGTGNGATTGTCTGCTTGATGTCGCTCGCTTCCTTGACCTTGTGTGGGTGCGACCTCGCCGAGGAGGACCAGCAAGGGTTTAGGTTAGGATGGGTGATTAGTGTTGAGGTTGACTGGTGTAGCCGAGGTTTCCTGCCAGGGTTTATCCTTAGTGTCGCAATCGGGATGATAGGCCTAATTGCCGCTTTGGTTTCCTTGCGTGTGAATGGTATATATGCCGAAGCCCAACCTTCTTGCTTGAATGNAGGTTTCCTGCCAGGGTTTATCCTTAGTGTCGCAATCGGGATGATAGGCCTAATTGCCGCTTTGGTTTCCTTGCGTGTGAATGGTATATATGCCGAAGCCCAACCTTCTTGCTTGAATGAGAATGATGCCGCAACGGACCTACCAAGTCCGAGTGAATCCCTTGTGGCAGTGGACACGTCGTGTCCAAGTGCACAGGTCGATGATGCAGGCATTTCAAGCCAGAGTGTGCATGGAGCTACAGCTGATACCACAGCCTCAAATGAAGATGTGGCTGACGTCGTGCCTGATGCAAGTCTTGAAGGTCCGGAACCGGATGGTGACGAAGGAGCGTGGTGGCTTTCTTATCAAGAATGGCTGGACAATCTTGACCCTCNACCCTCAAGAGTACCGGTACATCTTCAACATCGAGTCCGAGCCGGAAGATGAGTTGCCAAGTGTCTTGAGCCTGTATGGTCCAGATGTCCAGAATTACTATGATGATCATGCTACTGCGAGGTTCTGATGAGCCACCTGATGCACAGCCAGCTGGCGGTGCTGATGAGCCGAATGATGAGCCCAATGATGAACCCTATGTGTATACTACAAGGCGTGGCCGCAAGTTGCACAGTANATGTCTGTGGCGCAGCGGCGCTACCCCTTGCGTGCATTTTGCAGCATCTGCCATGGCTGAGCGATGTGCTTCCAACTCGCTTGTGCAGCTGATCATGTCTGATCAGTGGTTGGACCAATTTTGTGATGATTTACCCGACTCTTTTCGAAACTCCGAAGTGGTATCGATGCAAATGTGCCGTGTCACACCTACTGTGTGTTTTTGGCGCTTACTTGCTTGAGCCATGATCCGCTAGGGATCGCAATACTTGAATTGGTCAGCGCACAGAATTGACCCTGCATACAGCGTGTTTAACCAGAACTCGAGCTGCTGACTATATACTTGAAAGAATGTTGGTGCCCGACCGACGCAGATCAGAGCAGCCTTGTGGAAAGCAAACACGTTTTGCTTCAGCCAGCACTGCAGCTGGGCAGCCGTAGAGTAGATCAGGCAGGCTCGAAGTTTCACTTTACGGGCATTCNGACCGACGCAGATCAGAGCAGCCTTGTGGAAAGCAAACACGTTTTGCTTCAGCCAGCACTGCAGCTGGGCAGCCGTAGAGTAGATCAGGCAGGCTCGAAGTTTCACTTTACGGGCATTCCAAAACGGAATGTCCTCCGACGCCCTGGACTGTGGTTCGTCCCGCTCGGCAGACTCATGGACAAGGGAGTGCGCAGTCCGGTTCAGCGTGGCAGTGGCGGCACACATGTATAGTGTTTTGTTTGCGTTTTTCATCGCATCTCAGATTCATTCACAAGTTACCCCTTTTGCGCCGAAGGACGTTGAAATGCGAAATCCTTTTGAAGTGCAGTCAGGTGTGCAGGCTTGGAGCTGCATACACACGATGCACTTGGCGGGGTGCTTAGGATTTTGGTATCTGGAGGTGTGGTGGGAGTACAGTTTGCCAAGTATGATTTGGTATCTTATTTTCCTCGCCTCAGCTGAAAGCTTTGGTAGTATCTAGTTTTGTTGCCGCCATTAAGAACCATGCTGAATGAAGGATTGTGCAGGCGCTTTGTTCAAGCGAAAAGTTTTCACACAACCTCTTGGTACATGGAAGAACTTAGCCCTCCCGTATTCCATTCCTCATCATCATCATCATCACCATCATCATCAGCAGCAGCAGCCTGGAGAGCTTGCTGTTTTGTGCGTAGATGCAGTCTCCACACCACAGCGAGCACCACCATCATCAAAGTTGATGTATAAGTGTATAAGTAAAGGGAGGATAGCAAGGCGACAGACACAACGGCTGCCAGCAACAACAACACCACCGGCTTAAGAATAACGAGAACAGCAACAACAACCACAACGACAACAATAGCAGCAACAACAGCAACGGTAACAATAGATAATAGTAGTAATAAAAAATACTAATAACAAAAATAAATAAATAGTACAATAATGATACAATAATAACCTTAAAAATACTAAGGCTAACAACAACCACAAGGAGAAGAATAATAATAAGAAGAAGCACAACAACAGCAACAACAACAACAACAGCCACAACCAAGGTAACGTCGATTTTCTCAGGACAACAACAACAACCAAAGAAACGTAGGTTTTCGCCAGGAAAACGTGGGAAATGGCACGAAGTCTTTCCAAAATGTAAGGAAAACTGTCGTTTTTCTAGGAAAACCAAGGTAACGTGCGTTTTCCTTAAGGTAAGGTACGTTTTCCTGAGGAACATCTAGGGGGAATGGCACCAAATCCGTCAAAAATGTGAGGGAATTAGTGTTTCCCAAGGAAAAATCCACCCCCCTCCCTCCCTCCGTCCCTCCCTCTCTCCCGCCCGTCCCCTCAGACCAAGCAAACACACAAAATAAAAAAAATCACCAAGAAAAACAAAAAATCCTCAGATAATTCTGCACCCAAGATCCACCCGTGAAAGTGTGCGCAACGAAAGTTGTGTAGATATGGTTTGACCAATCGCGCCGAATCCCGACACGAATCTTCTGAGCATCACTGCATGTTCGCATCTGGAACGGACTCAAGCGGAGAGGCAAGTGCAAGTGCAAGTGCAAGTGCAAGTTTGTGTGTTGCTGTTTCTGTTGCTGCTGGTTGGTGGTGTTGGTGTTGGTGGTGTTGGTGTTGGTGTTGTAGCTGTTTCTGTTGGTGGTGTTGGTGTTGGTGTTGTTGTTGTTGTTGGCAGCGTGTGCGTCTGGGGTGGTGTGATTTCGTTGCTGGCATGTGCTGAAACTCGAGTTTTGGCACTGTGCTCACCCGGAATTGAACTTTGGTGTTGTTTTCGCATCGGTTTTTGCGGTGTTTTGTAGCAAAAAAGTGCGCCAGCCGGCGGGCTGCACTATACAAAAACATGCTGAGCTCTCCATTTCGCATCGTGTTTTTCGGTGTTTTCCTGTGTGTGTCGCATTTCGCACCGGTTTTTTACGGTGTTTTTGCCGACTCTCGTTTTTTTGCACATGCCAGCCTAGACTTGCATTTGTTTTTCAGCTCTGTGCGGGGGTGGGGGGGGGAATGGTGACCAGTCCGTACTACCAGAAGCCCTATACTGCAACTGGGCCTGGATTTGGACAAAATCCGAAACCACCGTATCACAACCAGCTAACAAGCTTAGATTTTGCAATATTTTGCATGGTTTCCAATCTGATGGTCAACCTTTAAGGAAACACATTCAGTTTTAGAAACAATGCAGTTGCAGTAGCTACCGTTCTTCGACCAGATGCTACGATCTACTAAATATTCATAATGAACAAGTAAGACCTAATACTAAAGAAGGGCCTCTGTGCTATTGAAGGTTTGACTTCAAAGCAGTAGACCAAACACTGTAAAACCCCGAAAGCTTCAAGCCTGTAAAACCCGAAAGTTTACTACCCCAAAGGCTTTAAAGCTGTGAAACCCGTAAATTTAACAGCTCCAAACCTGCAAAACCGAACGTTTCAATACCCCAAGGGCTTGAAACCTGTAAAACCCAAAAGTTTTTGCTACCCGGAAAGCTTCAAACATGTGAAATCCCAAAGTTTAGTACTTCAAGGCTTTATAAACAGAAAAACCACACTATAATCATCATCATCATCATCGCCATCATCATCATCATCATCGTTATCTTCTTCCTCATCGTTATCATAATCGTCATCGTTGCTGTTATCGTCATCTTTTCTTGACGCGCCATCGTCAGCATTATCGTTATCGTCACTATCACCCTCATCCTCATCGCTATCGTTATCGTCACCGTGTTTGGTGGTGGTGCTGGTGTTGGTGTTGCTGGTGTTTGGTGGTGGTGCTGGTGTTGGTGGGTCCCCATCGGTCCCTGAACCTTATCGGGAACACTGGGGGTAACCACACGAACCCCACACAGGTCCTACGTCAGAAAGGGTGCCCTGAAGCCCTGAAATCCGAAGGGGTTTAAGAGCAATGAGGAACAACAAGTCTAAAGGTGTAATTACGGGCAACCCAACCCCACGCAACCTCAAGGTCTAAAAAACCCTTCGTAAAGCTTGTAACGATGTCCTAAATAACCTGTACACCCTGCTAAACATTCGAACACGCTATACAAGGCTCCAGCAGACCCCTTAACAACGGAATACTGTTCACACAACCCTAAACTAAGCAAAGAAGAACGTTCCATAACGTTCCAGTTGTAGTAGGGACCCTTTTTGTGTCTATAGCTGCTGAGTTGTAGTAGGGTCCAGTTTCTGGTTGCAGTACTAGACTTCTGGTTGTGGTATCGGGGTTCCGGTTGCAGTAGGGACTATTTCCGGGGGCAATGGGGGGGCGGGGTGATGACGTCCATGCGAATGCGGCTTGTGTCTTCTGTTTCTTTTGTTGCGGTACTTCTCAAATGCTGCCGGTTGCCCTGTGAAGCCCTTGTTGCCGCTTCTTGTTGCTTCACTTTTGAAACGTCAACCATGCCAAGACCTCGAGTTTTTGAAGTTTTCCAGACAAAAACTTCGCAACTGACCCTAAAAATCAACGAAAATCAAAGATGAAAAGCATGGTATTTGCGACACTTCCGCAAGAACCTCACCAAAAAACAAAACAAAAAATATGGAAAAAACACAAAGCCCACAACATCGTCTTCTTTACGAAAACCACACAAAACTCAGGGTTTTCGAGCTGTTGACCAAAAAACTTCCAAAAAATAAACGACACACCCCACGCGGCGGCAGACGCACGTGCCGCCTTGTTGTTGTTGTGGGGTTAATGGGTACGCAGTGTACGGGTGTACCTTGTTGTCGTCGTTGTTGTTGTAGTGGCTGATGTTGATGTTGTTGTCGTTCTCATCGTCGTTGTTGTTCTAGTTGTGGTTGAGCTGGTTGGTTTTGCTACTGTCTCTATCATGGCTACAGACGAGCAAGCCTGAGGAACAGGGTGGTGCGCTACATGGGGTGTGGCAAAAGTCGCGTCAAAGCCGGGAACTCAGGTTACGGGCTCCGGGGGCGTAGCCTGGTGTACCCGCTTTAGGCATTTAGGGTAGGTTTAGGGATTCCAGGCTGGCAGGCCACGGATGGTGTCGCTCGGGGCTTCGGGTGCAAAGTAAAGAGCGACTGTAGTCGACAAGGAAAGCTCGGTGTTTGGAATTTGGATTCGGGGATCCCTGCGGGCTGAAATTATGGCTGTAGCGGCGCAATGTAGGACGTAGCGGTAGACATGGTTTCGGGTTCAAGCTTACGCGGCAAGCTCAAGAATCAGCGTCACAGCCAGAAGATAGACAGGCACAATGCGACAATCTGGCGAAAACTAGTGATATCGATCGCTGGATCTCGCCACAGTTGCAAAGCCGCAGAATCGTCGCAGAACAGGCCCCAGTAGCGCACTTTAAGCTACTAGATTTACTAGAGTACGCTGGAGTGTTCTATGGGGTACCATGAGCGAATATCCTGCACATTAACTTGCAGTACGTACCGTCTAGTGAGTCTATGTCAATGTGAACACTTGCCCAAACACTCAAAGCGGTAGCACATCACGGACACGAAGGTTTGTTCCAGCACACTGGTGCACTGCGTGTATTTTCGCGTGTTCTGGGTTGCCTGGAGCCACTGCACTGTCTACCAGGTCTAGGTGCCGTATCGTATATTCTGCCCCAGTGGAGTATAGCAAGATCGGGCAAAGTATGCGATAGTACTTTCTACTTAAAGACTTTGTAATGAAAGGAGAGAAGCACGAATGCCGGAACGAATGGAAAGCAAGAGCGAACCACAGAACCACCATGAGACTCTTCAAGGATGACCTAATTTTCAAAGGTAATACCCTAAGGTATAATATGAAGAGAGTAGATTGTGGCCTTTTTAACGAAAGAAAACAAGCGAACCGCGTGTTTCTTTCATTAAACTGGCCACAACTACGAACGAATCTTCAGGATTCTCTCCACATCCACCGTTCCTCCTTCATTCACTCCGCTCATTTCGGGCCATTATGATTATGACTTACCACCGAACCCTTCTGGATGGTCTAGCTTGTGTCCTTCTTGTTCGGTCCAGGCGTTGTGGTTCCGTCCAAAAGAATGAAGTGAAAAGGAGAAAAACAATGAAGGGAACGTAAGCGTGTTTTTTCTCTTTTCATTCGTCTTTTGGGTTCTTTGCTGTGTGTTTCTTCCATTGGCTTATTTCATGCTTTCTCTGCATTCCATTATAAATAAGCCAATGAAAGAAAGAAAGCACGCTTCACATTCACTACGTTCTTTTCATTTGTCTTTCTTCATTCATCATATCCTCACAGCGGTTCTTCCTTATGCTTGACTTATAATTAAAGGTGAAAAGAATCAAAGACCAAATAAAACAAGAAAGCAACAAGTGAGTGAAATAAACGCGTGTGCTTCTTGTTTAATTTGGTTCTTTTGTTCCCCTTTGTTCCCTTCCTGTTTTCATTCCCATTATTTGGTTCGTGCATGCGTTCGTTTCTCTTTAAACCCTAAATCCTCAACTGCATGAAAACCTGTTGGCCAGGTGGAGCCACCCGTGAGCCGGGTAGTCACTGAGGGTTGCCTCAGCGTCGGCGACGAAGATGAGACCGACCTGACGGACGCGTTGCAGCTTTGGGTATGGGAGCCTACGATTTCCGAAGGGTTGGGTTAAAGGTCTAGGCTAGGGTAGTTTGGAGGATTTTGGAGGAGTTTCAAGTTTTAGCTTGCTACACAAAGTGCGGAACTTAAAGGTGTAGCGTAGGTCAGATCGCGTCATTTCGGAGAAGTTGTCAGGAGGATGCTGTGCTCCGGGCTGTGACCCTCAAACAAATTCGAGACCTGCCCTCGTGCAACCCTGACATGTCTCCCTGAGTAGCAAGATGATGCCCGATTGTCGGCGACTTTGCTGGACAGGTTTGTCGTGGAGTACGGCTGTTCAGGTTCATTGACACCGGTGGTCTAACTCCAGTGGTCCCTGAGCAAGCAAGGTTCCGCGATGGAGACAAAACGGGAACTCCCTAAGCCCTATGCCTATCGGGCCTATCCCTTGTGAGGACTTCCTGAACCAAATGTGCTCGGCACAGGGCATCAGCGACCGTTCCTGCAGGCTGCAGCTTGGAGCCGCTTAAGCCTTGCGGTGATTTGGAGCAGTGGAGGCGGATTTGGGGCTGAAGGGGTCGGTTCCTCGAAGACTTCGTCGCATGTCGCAGCCCGATCGCGGAAAGGTTTCGCGCAATAGAGGCTCGCAAGCTTGTGTTTCAGATTCAGCACGCTCCAGGCCGATCGAAGAGTTTCTCGGGTTTCCTGCATGGGGAAACCTCATTTGATGCTCGTTGCAGGATTTAAGTTTAAGTGTTTAAGCTTTACGTGAGAGCGCTGGGTTGAGCGAAGGGTTGGAATCATCATCCGCTCGAACCAACTTTAGTGCATAGCTTGAACCTGAGGCTTGTGCCTTGTTGCCAAGGTACGGGCCCTTCTATGGGGTCTATAGTCATCTTGCTGAAGACTTGTTCGGCTATCACTCAGTGAAGGCGCAGTGCTGGTGCTTGAGAAGAGATCTGATTGCATCTGCTACAAGCCCCTATCAACCAAACCCACCACAACACCCGAGAATCAATTTCTGAATCAGCACTATCTGAAGAGCACTACAGGCGACCAAATGTAATTACCAACGCGCAAAGGCATGCCTCTACATGTCTGATATTCTTGACGGTACTGCTACTGGTATTCCTTCTACAGAACCACACGGGCCTACTTTAATTTGAGCTTATTACAACTGGTAAGTAGCTAAAGGGTGCATTTTAAACAGTGTATTGTACGGGAAACGGAGCTGGTAGAACAATGCAGAAACTTCGGAAGATAGAACAGATAGGACAGGACAAGAATAATCAAGGACAGGCTTGAGATATTGAAGACTGAGATCATGCACGCCTCAGCCGGAATATGACTGGAAGCCAGGGAAGACTGTCTGTTGAAGTTGCGGATGCAGGGACATTAGACAGTGTAAGACATGAAGCCAGCGTATACACGTCCTATTCGCAGGCATTTACAAATCGGGGTTGAACGTGTAGGGATGATTTTCTGATGGGGCCGCAGACTTGGTCGTGGATTTCTTTCAATATCTAGTTGTTCGGTGGGACCCGGTGGGTCCCAGCCCTTCTCTACGTGGGACCCTACACCCCGCTTGGGTTTTGCAATGCTAATTAGGGTGAGGGGAGGCCCCATGATAACCATTTTCACTGTCCTTTAGCATTGTAGTCCAGGTGTGCGTCCAGCCGGTGTGTGCAATCATTTAAGGGGAGCCGGGCGCAACCAACGTTGACCGTTAAGCAGTTTTTTGTTGAGGTTTGCGGCCCCGCTTGCAGGCCCAGATTCCGGACACCAAGCCAGCTTCATGATAGAGTGCCCTGAATGTGCATTGGTCCAATTTTGGGGTCCGCAGAGCGACTGTGAAACGGGAACCCGAACATGCAAATCTGGTGACAAGGATCGACGGGAGCACAAAGCAGCCCAACAAGTGATCTAAATGATTGGGGCCGACATAGGGGCTCCCAAAATGTGGAGTTTCCGTGGTTCAAAACTCGGCCCGCAGCGCGGCCCGTAAACTGGTGACCTTGCTACTGCTGGCATTAAGAAAGCTGCCTAGAAAACGGTCCCAGAAACGAAGCCGGAAGTCGTACGCTTTGCTGGCCAATCCAGTGCTCTGCAGCTGCCCAAACGTGCTAGCTGGTAGACTAGATTAAAAGCTTGCGCGTAGCTTGCGGCGACATGGCCCTACATTGCAAAATTTGCCCTTCCCCTAGACAGGGCGTGTAAGCTGATTGCATTCTTACAATACTATGGAGGCACGCTATGTTGAAGCCGGAAGCATGAGCATTTTCTGGACCCAAAATCGCGCCCTCAAAACCACCAGCTTTGCACGTGTGCCGATACGTACTTGGTGGGACCCGGTGGGTCCGAGCTCTTCTCTACGGCGGGACCCAAATCGGGCTCGGTGGGACTCGGTGGGTCCCAGCTCTTCTCTATGTGGGACCCAAATCGCGTTCGGTCGGATACGATGGGTCCCAGCCCTTCTCTACGTGGGACCCTACACCCCGCTTGGGTTTTGCAATGCTAATTAGGGTGAGGGGAGGCCCCATCACTGTCTTTTAGCATTGCAGTCCAGGTGTGCGTCCAGCCGGTGTGTGCAATCATTTAGGGGGAGCCGGGCACAACCAACGTTGACCGTTAAGCAGGTTTTTGTTGAGGTTTTCGGCCCCGCTTGCAGGCCCAGATTCCGGACACCAAGCCAGCTTCATGATAGAGTGCCCTGAATGTAGGTCTTGGAAAGTGGTTTGTGTTGTGGATGGTTTGACATGGTTGTTTTATGTTGTTTTGTGATGAGGCAAGAAGCGTGGGCGGTTGCAGCAAGCGGGGTTTGGGGTTGGAAACAAAACTTCCCTGTGGGATCCACGTCCCGGCGCAGGAGAAGGAGGAATGCCTGGCCATCTCGGCGGCCAACCTGGAGGCTCGCACCACCCCCTAGATTCCTAGATGTTCGATCTACCCTACCAGTGGACCCTACACGTCGAGGAGATCGTCATGGTGTTATGTCAGAGAGCTAAGTCTTGTTTCGACAGTGCTCTAAGAGTGCACGTGTGGTTAAACGCGAAATCGAGCCAAGCCGTGATGGGGATTGTAAGGGCACTGAGAATTGCTGCGGCTGCTGCTGCCGCTGCTGCTGCTGCTGCTGCTATTGCTTGTCGTCGTTGTTGCCATTGCTATCTTTTGTTCTGTCAGCATCGAAGTTCATTCAGATCGTGCTTCCTGTCAACTTCCCTCGTTGGGCAAAGCATCAAGCAACCCGTGCAGCAGCGCAGCAGCTTTATGTGAACCACCTTCAATGCGTTGGTGGTTGGACATGAAGACATGTGGGCTTGCAAGAAAAAGAATATGACGACTGCAGAATGGCAACTACCAAGCATGGATAGCACACGCTGCTCTTGACATGTCGATGTATTCTCACTCCGAAATTGCAGTAAATCTTTGCCCTACCCCGTTTCATGACGAGATCGTTGCTGCAATGCGATGCATTGACGATATTGACGTCACTTTGTATTGACATGTCAGTGTTTCTGGTTGCTGGAATCTCAGCCGGGAAAATACGTGCCGGTTTTGCCATCTGCCCCTGCCACATTCAGGTTTAGTTTGGTGTTCTTGATTCTCTTGCCAGCATCGCTTAATGCTAGGCAGCACATCCTGAATCCTGAATCGTATTCGGTACTATGTAGGTCTACGTTTTGTCCTGTATTGTTGATCTTTTCCTCAATCATTGTGGTACCAAGTGCTGCCCGCACATGTGGGGAACGATTTTGATGGTGCCTTCCGTCCTGCCCCCCGCTCCGTGGTTCCCTGGGTGTCCCGGTCCGCGGTCCTGGTGCTCGTGGTCGTCGTGGTCATGGTCCTGGTCGTCGTGGTGGTCATGGAAGCCTGGTTGTGCCGGTTGTCTTGCCTCGTGTTTGTCTTGGTCGTGGTATCTGCGGGGTGTACATGGCACGCGGTCTTGAACTGTTTGGGCATCTAAGCTGGAAAGATCTGTTTGTTATGCAGCCCAATACAAGTAGTTGTTTTCGGCTGTTCTTTCTTCGACTAGTCGTTGGAGTGTCTATGTCTACATGGGTTGTCACTGCTTGTTTTTGTACGTGCATTGCAAGGCATGACCATTGAACATGCACGAATCCTGGATCCTGAGCCATACTCCTACGAAGCAACGTTCAAACCCCTCGCCCTTTTGTTGCAGAGCGCGGCCGCGGAAGAAGAACAAGAAGCAGAAGCAGCGTCCCCACCGAAGAGAGGTCGTTTGTGTGATGTGGTGCTAGCAGGTCATGTGCATTTTTCGGGCTTGAGTAGACAGTTGGCACTAGTCAAAGACAAAGGCTTCATACTTAAATCACCCGGCAAACCGGGCGGGTGAGCTGTCTTAATCCAATCCCATTCTTGTAGTACTGTCTTATTGATTTCTCAGCACAGACATGTGAAGCTGCTGCCAGAAGCGCCTGCAGGCAACCGTGGAAGGGGCTCCTTGCTTCAGGACGAGCAGGAGCAAGAGGACCGTCGTGCGATGGCGATGACGGCTCCGATGATGAGATAGAAGCCCATGTAAGCCCCGAGCCCAAATCCTACCTTTACCTTGACCACCTCCAGAAGGACGAGCAAGAGGAGTGCGCCGATCCCCAGGCAGCCTGTGCACTTGGGGGCTTATCAGCCATTGGGTTTAGAGTTTAGGGCTTAGGCAAGGTTTGGGAGGGCACCTCGATTTTTCGGCCTGGACCCCTTCCTTGGCAAACACCAGAGCTAAGTCTTGAACTGCTTACAGAGCCACGCAAGGCTTCGGCTCCCAAGAGAAAGCCTCTCCTGCAGAGGCCAAGGCCTTCATTGGACAGGCGAACCGCGCTATGGCTGCAGCTCGATGGCACTTCGCACCCTTGACTTTGCTTGCGTGTTTTGGAGTGGAGGCTTTAGGCTTTAAGCTTTGGGATGCGGGACTCGGGATGACGTCTTCGGGGCTTTGTGGAGCTCCGGGATCTGACCCGTCTCCTATGCCAGCGAGAGAACGAGCGAGAGAGAGAGAGAGAGAGAGAGAGAGAGAGGGAGAGGGAGAGAGGGTACTCCTGAGCTGGCAACCTTGCCGGGCCAGGAGTATATCTATGGACTGACGCCGCCTCTGACATACTCGCGATCCCGAGCGTGGTACGGGAAGGCAACGAAGCTTCAAGAGACAAGCCGTGAGCCGAGGACACTGCAATTTTCCGGGTCGTTCGGGGTGTATAAACCCGCGTTTCCTGCTACGAGGATACAAAATCTTGGAAGGTGTTCCAGGGACTGAGGTTTCCTGGAACCGTCGTGCTCAGAGTTTCGCGTGGTGAGGCACGAGGGCTCGACGGCAATGCTGGGTGGGCTTGAAGGTCCTGTTCATCCTGCACACTACAGCTGCACTGAACCCAAATCCGAAAAATCCGAGACCGTGATTTTGGAAGCTTTGAGCATCGGTTCTTCAAATCTTCGAGGCCATCTTTGAACCCAGGGCCCAGAGGCCCAGAGGACACCGGAACATTATCCTTGAAGCATCTTTGACCGAGGCTGGGACCCGAAGACAATCGACTGGCCGCTCCCGCAGGCCTGGGTGAACAGTATGTACTATAGTATCATACACGTACTATATTGTAGTGTAACACATTATTTTATGTTATGGTATAGTCTATTGCACTCGCGGTATATGATGTCATATTTTATGATATGACTGAGTAGTAGGGTGCTGGCTTCGGGTTAGACTACCACCAGACCACTCCGACGATCGAGTCCTAATACAGCTATTACCCTTTGGGAGCTTCCGAAGATAGGGGACCCTACAGTACCTAAACAATAGGATCCTTATGATAAGGACCCCAAAATAAGGTACCACGGTACCCTAATTTTCGGAAACTCCCATATCGAAATAGGAGGAGGAGGATTTTCAGTGGCTCGGCCTATTGGCTTGGAGAATTCACTGGATTTGTTTCTGAGGCTCCGACGATGGTCGAGAATGAAGGGTGGCATGAGTTAGCAAAGGGGTTGTTTGGGCATGTATAGTATGAAGAGCATAGTTTAACTCTCTAGTGATGGCAGTGATGGTAGTGGTGGTGGTAGCAGTAGCAGCACAGAACGTCCGCATGCCACAGTGCGTGGATGCTGCTGGGCAAAGGGTTCGGGGGTTTTGTTCCTGCTTCAGAGCCAACAGCGTAGCCCTGTCCGAACTAACACTCAGTATTCCGAATGCTCATTGCAAATCCGAGGAACGACAGCTGGATCCACCCCTGTCAGAGATCCTGCGCGAGGCAGGAGCTACAGGATATGGAGAAGCAAAGCGTTTCCCGCCTCATCATTGAGCTCGAATCAAAGGTTCGAGTTTACGGGCTATGTGTACAAGTAACCTAGATCATAATGCTGCTAGTGTTTCAACCATGGCAACAAGAATGGCAAGAATGCAAAGATCACTAGTTACTGCTACTGCTGCAGCAGCTGTACTACTACTACTACGACGACGACTACTACTACTACTACTACGACTACTACTACTTCTACTTCTACTTCTACTTCTACTTCTACTACTACTACTACTCCTACTACTGCTACCTGCTGCCCGCTAGCTGCTACCTCCTCCCTGCTCCTCCCTGCTCCTCCCTGCTCCTCCCTGCTCCCTGCTCCCTGCTCCTGCTCCTGCTCCTGCTCCTGCTACTGCTACTGCTACTGCTACTGCTGCTGCCGCTGCCGCTGCCGCTGCTACTGCTCCTGCTGCTGCGGCTGCCGCTGCCGCTGCCGCTCTTGCAGATCATGATGGTGAAGCTGATGCTGATGCTGGTGCTGACGCGGGTGATGCTGCTGGTAATGACGATGATGATGATGGATCAACATATGTCGTAAGATCAGTATAGACCATGACCATGGTGGCCAGGCGGAAGCTGGAGAGGGCCTCATGATGATTAGTTACGGCTACTCGGGCGCCGGCAAGACGACGACCCTGCTGCTTGTGGGCACTGGTGGGTGATAATTTTTCGAGCTTGAACGTAATCCATGGTTCAGTCTCGTTGTCCTGGCTGTTGACTGCAAAATCCAAGCATCCCTGACTGTGATTGAAAACTAGTCAGCTCCGATCCGGGGTTGTCGCAGGTACCACAAGTCTGAACAGCACTATCATGAGCCCTACTGTGGCAGATCTTGTTCCGCTTTGATGCAGTTTGTTTGCCAGTAAACAAGTCCTGAGGATCGGTGATGCCACCGCCCCGCTCGGCGGGGGCCGGGGCATTGACGGCGTACTCTCAGTCTACCTCAAGGAGAGCTGACTGATTTTGGGGTCGCTGGTGCTGACATTATTGATGCATAAGAGATTCGACAAGAGGTTTCGATGGGGTTCAGGACGATGTTTGGAGACTTTGGGCTTGAAAAACCGAGAGCTGCAGCTGCCACGTCGCCCCAATCGCAATATTGCATAAGAACCAGCTTCGTGTGTGCAGCGGGATTCCGTTTGAGCTCTTGTTTGCGTATGCACTGCTCTCGACTATCAGGCCCTTCAAATATACACGGGCAGGCGAAGCTACCCTGACAAGCTTAGACAGGTATGAGGTTCCGAACTGCAGCAACGCGTTATATCTGTTAGCAGTGAAGGGATCCTCAACTGACATGACTCAAAACTCGGGCTTCGTGTATGGCACGTAGTAGCGTAGTAGCAGAGACAAAGACTCCACAGTGCTCCTGAGCTCGGCAGTGCAGGTTCCTTTCGATTTAGTATCCCGTGCGGTCATCTTCTTTGTGGCTGCGAAATTCTGTAGTATCCTCACCTGCGTGGTCAGGCATTCGTAGAAATTTCTTCCTTGCCCAGGTGAGGGCTGTAGTTCTCTGTCGCCGGTTTGTGTCGCTGTGTTGGCGGGCACTTGAAGCCTCGGAGCCACCTGCGTGGCCTTCTGTGAGGCTGGGGTGTCCCGGGCATCATGGAGGAGCAGCGACCTATCAACCCCGAAGTCTCAATCGTCTCAACCCTCCCGTCTCAAAACGGAGTCTCTCGGTTGGAACCCCCGGAGCACCCTTCTCCCCGAATCAGCCAGGAGAACGCCCACAAGATCGAGGATCGTGAGACGGGGGAGAAGGTTGTTTGAGTTTTTTTGTACATGTTTGTTGCGCATGTTTTTTGGGAGGCGTGTCTCGTCCTTGAGCAGACTTTGGTTTCAAGTTTGGAAATTTGGCATTGATAGGCTAGCCGTTGCAGTGTTTCACAATGTTGAACCACAAAGGCCTCAGGGTGTGAATGCCTGCAGCCGCCAAGGGGGCGTGCAAAGGATTCTGCACTCCTACACGGTACCGGGGTCGAAATGCCGAGAAAATGGCCGATGGCTCCGAGAGCTTTTAGGCCCGTAGTTCTCTCTCGCTCTCTCGCTCTCTCTCTCTCTCTCCCTCGCCCCCTCTCTGCATATTTCAAAGGCCAGCGAGACAACCCAAGCAAAGCACCCGCAGAGCGAAATCAAAGCTTTCTCGCCTCCAGGACGTGAAGGTGAAAATCTTCGAGGCCACAAAATTAGGGCCGAGAATGGCGTGAAACAGGGGTAATGAGGAGTGATGGTGATGACAACGATGACGAAAATGGAAATGAAGATGGCGATGATGACTTGGTCGTAGTTGCGAGCTACATTAGTCATCCCGTCTTCCTAGTAGCCGTAGCACGAGAAGCAGGAGCTGTAGCAGCCGAAGCCGGAGTGGAGGACCAGAGCCGTAGCAGCAGCAGCGGCGGCAGCAGCAGCAGCAAAAGCAGGGGCATTAGCTAGTCCCCGCAGCGTGTCATTTGTAGTAGTAGTAGTAGTAGTAGTAGTAGTAGTAGTAGTAGTAGTAGTGGTAGTTGTGGTAGTAGTAGTAGTAGTCGTCGTAGTTGTGGTAATGGTAGTGGCGGTGGTAGTGGTTGTGGTCGTCGTGGTCGTTGTGGTCGTTGTCTTCGTCGTGGTCGTGGTCGTGGTCGTGGTCGTGGTGGTGGTGCTCGAGGTAGTAGAGGTGGAGTGGTGGAGTGAGTTGTGAAGTGGTGGAGTGGCGAGTGATGGTCGTAGTGGTACTGGTACTAGGAGCAAGCAGCACAAGCAGATACAGCAGAAGCTGCAGCGGCGGTACTGGCCCGTGGCTGCAACAAGAACCCACACGTTTACTATCGTCATGCATCGTCTTCGTCGTCGTCGTCGTCATCTTCTGCGCCCCAGCAACACCAGCCCCACCCGCACCCCCCGCACCCCCAGCCCCCCGAGCACCACCAGCACCACCAGCACCACCAGCACCACCAGCACCACCAGCACCACCAGCACGCACCAGCACCCACCAGCACCCACCAGCACCCACCAGCACCCACCAGCACCACCAGCACCTCCAGCACCTCCAGCACCTTCATCACCTCGAGCACCACCAGCATCACTCACCAGCACCACCAGCAAAATCATCATAATCATCATCACAACCATCGTCATTATCAACGTCAGCATCAGCATCATCATCATCAGCAGCAGCAACATTCTACTAGACATAGAATAAGTTTGGTCAGATGGACTCAGCAGTCCTTTGGCTTTGCGGGCGCAGATTGCATGTCGTGCAGTGAATGTCACTGGAAGTTATCTGTTTTGCGAGTTCGGCTAGGGTCCCTGCCGAGGATTCCTGCGGGAAAGCGGTCCGATCTCCAGTTCTGCCCAGGTCTATGGCCGAGTGAGCACACAGACAGGCCACATGAAGAAGAACACGGGATCTGGAATCTGGGCGTACAAGCTGAAAGAGAAGGTGGTGCTCTCAGAGGACACACCTACAAATGTGCGGTCGTGCATCTCCAGATCCCTGACCGACTGCAGGTCGCACAGTACCTGGGAACTGCCGAAGCCTTCATGGTTTCCGAGCCGGGGGAGGATGAAGATGAGTGGTATCCTGGCCGTTAGCTTCATCCAGCTTGCGGGAAAACAGAAGGAATTCACCCAGATCTCATATCCATTGAGGCATGACCCTGAGGAAGAAGCGAACCGACCGCCCCGCATCTTGGCCTAACCTCATCCCAAGGGCTTAAAGTTCAGGAAGGGCAGCCACTGTTCAAGGACCTTTCGGGTCGTGGTCCTGGCTTGGTCTCAGGTTCCAGTTAAGATTGAGCCTGGACCCGCGAAGATATGCTTCTACGGGTATTGACAAAAACCATTCGACCAGTATTGTCCGAGTTGTGGAACGTGCAAGAAGTCTCCCGTTATCGCTTTTGCCCGACGGTCTTCGACAGTCTGGCGAGGAGCCTCTGTCGTTGCTTCGGTTCGCAAGTAGTTGTGAGCAGAATTACAGCCAAAGTGCCTACAGACCCTTACAGCGCGGATCTTCATCCGTGATCATTCTTCCGTGGATCCCAGTTTTTGGCCTAATAGAAACCTGAGGTGCAACGTCGCTGCAGGGAGAGGGGCAGTACCACCTTGATGTCAGTAGAAGAGTTGACCGTCAAGCCCAGACCCCCAGAGGCAATACTTGAGTTCAGCCCCAGAACAGCCCAAGCTGCCTTTTTGAGTTCACCAGGCCATGCGCCCTTGGACATGAAGAAGTTGGAGGCGAGTTGTTTCCGCGTTTCGGGGAGTGGGAGCCCTGTTTTGAGAGCGTCCAGGCTAAAGGTGGAGTGTTGAATTCCTGAACTGCTTTTTCGGACTCCGCGACAAAGGAAGCCTCCAAATAACTTTCGTTTTTCCAGGCAAGGCTGGATGATGAAGACTACACGTACAGCGTCAAGGCCGGTTGGGTTGGCTTTGCCGTGGGCGGGGTGCGGTCAAAGAAGTCATCAGTCTCATTGACCTCGCCGCTCGTATTGCTGTGATGGCCGTGGTAGTTGTGGCGGTGGTGGTGTCCCAGTTGCTGAACGTGACAACAGCAAGGATGAGTCGGCGGTAGCGAAGGCAACTGCAGGCTCATGTTGATACCGAGGCCGGAGAATGCACGCGGTAGTCCTGGCGGTGCTGCACATTTTGCAGATGGCTTGTGATAGTTTTGGTCCGAACCAGCTGCGAATGAATCGGACCTCGGTGGGTACTGTTGCCGAGACCAGAGTGATAATTCGATATTTCACTGCGCCTCTCGCCTGCTGCTCCTCTTTGTTCTCCTGCTGTTGGTGTTAACTGTTAGTGTGATGACTGCTGACACTGCTGTTGGTAAGTGCAGTAAAAGAGCAATCAGAATGCAAGGATTATCGGAATCCAGACCAGGATCACGGTAGAAACTGTGCCCAGTACGCAGCCTCGGTCACAGCCCCTTTCTCCCTTCAAAGTCGCGCCATGAGAGGCCGAAAGCCCGGCTTCCATGTCAGGCACGGTGGCCTGGCAGGACGAGGCGGGAAGTTTGGGATCCAGGCTCCCATTGAAGTATTGGGGTTTGGGATTTTGGGGTTGGAAGAAAAGGGCGTCCCCAGACCGTGCGAGACGCCCCCTCCCCGATAGTGGCGGTGAGCCTCAGAGCTATCACCTCGAACGGTCTCGGGCTGTCTGTGTCCTCTGCGAAAGCCAAAGATAGATGCCTTCCCCGCGCGAGCATCCCTATCCCTTTTCAACAAAGAAGATGCCAGCATCAGCATTGGAATTATTATAATCCTTTCGGGCGGCCGCAGCGCAAGGGTAGCTTTGCTTCTACAAGGGTTTAACAAAATGCGAACGCTTCTTGCGGAGGTCAAGAAACTCCTGACCGTCATTGAGGATGCCCTGGGTGGGTTGTGAGATTTAGACGTCCGTTGCAGCACCCGGACCCGGGCAGCCGCAGACTTTGCCTTCTTTCTCTAGGTCAATGTGAGAGAAAGTTACATGGAGCCAGAGAGTACTCGGCACTGGGATGTTCCGAAAAGTAATAATGATGCTTGGGTGCTTGTGGAAGTCCACGAGGACATCCGCATCGAAGAGGATCAGTTCAAAGCTGGGGGTGAGCCGATTGCACACATCCGCCAGCGCCCTAAGCTGTGAAGGCTCTGGGTTCACCGGAAGCAATTGCACCAACTTTCTCGTTGTGGTTCTTCCCCGGGCTTCAAAGTCTGAAATGGCAGAGGTGGCACTGTCAACAATCCGAAGTCTTCGCGCGGGACGCTCTTCGTGCTCACCAACATCCACTACAAGTCAGGCGGCTGCCTACGAACTTTGTACAACGTCTTGCTTATTCGGCGGTTTAGGGTTCAATCCTGCCCATTGAGTAATCGGTGGAGTGCTCTTGTCGGGAGCTCGCCAGGCAAAGTGGCCCCCGTCTCGACTGTGGACCTTGCGGGCTCCGAGGATCCTGCGGCCGCCTGGCCTTCTTTGGACTTCCGTCCCGGCTAGGATAGGATAGTCCGATTGCCATGCAGTGTGTTGCCTGGTGGCGATGCACTTGTCTGCATTGCACTGCGCTGAGTCGCCCCAGTGCCTGTTTGCTGTTGCATGATCTCAGCTCCTCCATGCCCTTGCAGCTCGGGAGTATCGAAGCACAACTCGAGGTCATGGTGAGCGGCTTTCTCCGCTTTATCAATCGTCCAGGCCAGGACATCCCACCACCTCGCCTCATGCCCTAGGTCCTAGGCCCCCAACACCTGAACCCCAAACAGAACCCATGCTCGAGTAGCTGTATTGAAGCTGTAGCAGTAGGAGTCGCAGTAGCAGGTGGAAGTAGCAGAGTAGTAGTGTAGTCATCGGTTGCTTTTGGACCCTCTCTCGACTTCGTGATACATCCATCTGTGCATGAGTGTTTCGCCATCTATCGAACATTGAAGTCATCAATTTGTCAACTCAAGAAGGACCAGGTCGCATGACGAAGCCGGCTTCATTCTGTAGTGGGGGCTTGGGTTTCAAAATCAAGTTTTAGGGCTTTATCTGCTTTGGACTGAGGCTTGGGTTCTTGGAAGCCATGCGGCTTAACTTCGGGAAAGTGTTCCAACCCCGATCACCAAGCCCATTCTGCGCTGAAGTGACGAAGCCCCCAAGGTAGACCTGAGTGTGATCCCGAGAACGGCAAGACGCCAGCACAGCTCATGGCAAAGCCGCCTGCGTGCACGAAGTGTACGGATAGAATCCCGCAGAGATGCGCATGAACAGTGGGAAAACTGCACGACTAATAGACCATACCATACATTTATACATGTAGATATATACTTGCATAGACGTGCAGGCTTATGTGCACAGTTAGGGGAAATCCACAGGAACGTATGTAGAAGGTAGAGGGCCCTTTCTTCATGTACGTACTCACGCCTCTGTGCGCAAGACACTATAGCTATAATTTGGATGGACGCGTGGGCTTGTAAATGCTCAGGTGACTGAAGCAGGTGAGTTTGTAAGTCGAAATGTTGGAAATATTGGAGTCGCCTAATCGGCATATTGCATCAGCTATGTGACTGCAAATTGTCGGCTGCCGGTTGGCCCTGGCTGACTAAGTCGAGCTACATGGCTTGTAAGCCCACTTCGCGGACTTACTGACTCACTTGCTTGAGTGTGCTAAGTCACCTAAGCACTTATAATAAGCCCGCGCGACTGATCCAAACATCCCTGGAAGCCCTGGCTTGGCTGAGGTATTTGGCCAACCTCAGCAGCTACGAGGAGATGTCTGGAAGCCTTTCATGGCACCTCCGCTACTTTTTGCGTTAAGGCATGACCGTCCAAGTTCTTTAGACGTATACAGTTTTTTGTGTGGGATACGTTTGTTTGTCCCCGGTTGGGGCTTGACAGCAGTGGTGAGCATTCGCACTGGCTCTCAGCTAGCATTCTCAGTGGCATGCACGTCGACCGCAGATCACGCGAGTTGTCATGACATGTGATGTCGTGAGCGATGCTTGGTAGATGTCTTCCAGTATAACGTGTTCCTATGCTAGAGGTTGTGCATCATGTGTTGCTGGTCGGAAGATTGCACAATGTGTGGATGCTAGGCTGACGTTCACAACAGCCTCATACTCTAGGTATGGTTTACACAGTTGGCTGGATGCAGTTATGTCGTATAACCTTCAGTTGTGTTTAGGATGTCTTTCTCCCTGGCCGCACTGGATGATTGCGTATTGCAGTAGTATTATATACATTTTAAACGGCTGGCAGAGCTTCCTGCAAATCGCCGGTCTTCGCCAACTTCTCGCTCTGGACTTCAGCAGCTCTAGCGGCAGCAGTGGAGCTCGATGCAAAAGGCTTGAACCCCAAGCGCGTTGCAACTCAAAGTAGTGCTTTCCCCCGCTCCGAAGAGGCCAATCCCGCATCGTGAGCAGAACATAGGTGCTACGAGCTCAAGGACGTGCTCGAGGAATGTGATAAGACTAATCCACAGAAAGGCTGCGTGGACGTGACACTCACGAGCATCTTGGCGCGCAAAGTTTGGTATATGATATGGATGATGTTGTGTCGTCATTTTGGCAAGTGTGTGAATGTGGGCGAGGGGCCAGCCGCCCGCTCCCATACCCACTGAAACCAAAGCAATCCAAAGCAATTCAAGCCAGGCCAGCCCACGCCAGGCCAAGCCAAACCCTTTTCAACACTGTCCTGGATAACAGGACCCTGCCATTCGTCGAATTGACCAGTAGCTTGCCACAGAGAAATTCTGCAACTTGGAACCCGTCAATAGCCTGCCACCCAAAGTGCGCACTGCACTGTGGCGAGCGCGTAGTAGGAGAGCGTCGTGGATTAACCAATACTAGTACCAGTCCAATGGGACCTCTGTAGGAATGCGCCCAGGCTGACCCTGAAATGCACAAATCACTAGGCTTTATGTGTGTGTGCGGCATCTATTTGTCGCATGTGCTTTCAACTCGACTGCCTCAACCTGACAGTTGAACCTCCAAGCTTTGGAACTTCGAGCGGTACGACAAGTGTGAGTCGAGGGCTTTAGGTTTCAGGCTGCTGGACATTTCGGGTCGACGAATGCAACGTCTACTGTAGAGTCTATAAGCCACCAATCGCAGCTTGGAACCTGTGACCTCCGAGTAGGCCCTGCTTCGAGGTGGTAAGACGGAGTTCCTGCGGCCCAACCTCAACAAGCCAGAGCTCTGGAGAAGAAAGGACCGATCCTCTGCAAGCCTTTCGGCTTCCACAGCTGTGGAGAACTCGCATCGTGAGCTCAAGCCCCAGATCCGTGACGACGGTGAGTCTCTCTGTTCTGTGGATGCAGGACGAGCGGGGCGTGGACCTTCCCGGAGGCTTGAGGCGCCTTGGGCAGAGTCCATCCTGCGTGTTCTGTTCTGAAGGGTCTCAAGTCTTCTTCGTCACAACTTTCTGTGCAAATACACCGAGGTTCATCTGGACTGATCCTGAACCGAAGAGGGGACAGAAGGCAAAGAACCTAGGCTGCAAGTTTTCAGTCGCAGCTGAGCTCGAAAGAGTGATGATGAACTACAAAATTGCACGGGATGGCACGGCTACACCCGAGTTAATCTTGAATTCACTGTCCTTTCTGCAGCAGCTTGCTTCGCATTCCGACACTGGCCAAGGGAAAAGGCGGTATTCTACTCCTACGAAGAGATCTTTGAAATGCAGAGCCAAGGCCCGCAGTGCACGGTTACGTTTGCAAATCTGAAATATGGCCGTCGCCTCCCGTTGGGCCTCCCGTTGGGCCCGGGCTTCCAGGAGCTCCGCCGGGCCTCGCCGATCACCGGAAGGAGACGAACCCTCTCGGCGCCTCGGCGCCTCGGGGAATCCGTCTAGAAGAGTCACTAACCGACGTGTTGACCCTACTTGTCTGAGTACCGTCTTCCCTAAATCTTGAGATGTGAAGGTCATAACGCACAGAGCATGGATGGCAACATCTCAAGAGTTTCTTGCAAGCGCGCCCCCCGTCGAAAAAAACGCTTTCATTGGATCCACAGCCGCCAGCGCTGTTCTCATATTCTTGTGATTCTGGTTCATTGCATTCAGGGTTTGTCAGCCGAGCACTGGAAAAATCCTCAGACCCCAGACCTCGGATTGCAAGAACTGCTTCAGTAAGATCAATTTAACATGCGGTTGAACTCGGTGCGAGACTGCCCCGGCGATCCATACAGAGACCTATGCCAGGAATCAGTAACTCCAAAACCCGAGCCGGACAATTTCTGATACCACTCGCCGCCATCTAAATCGCGCAGTCGATCTCTAAGACCCACGACTGAAGAGTTTCGTAGGCCTCTCTCAAATTCCTAAGGGCCTGACTGGTACTGGGCCGAGCGCCTGTGGGGGCGCTGCCTCATGGCACGATGCCGAGATTGAGTTGCCACTGCAGGATGTGTGTGCTGTCCAGACTTGCTGTCGGAAAAGTGTGGACTCCACAGGGTCGACATGGCGGCTTTTCGCAGCATGCCCAACTGTAGACAACCTTTCAGCCCGAAGCTGGCAAACATCGGCACACCTAGCAGGCGATGGGGGCCACTAAGGACAAGAAGACCGGAAACTGCAGGAAGGACAGTCCCGGCGTGGTCGACCACATCATCCTTTGTCACGTGGCGGCATCGCTCTTCATAAGCGGCTCAGTTGTGCTGGAGTTAACAGTTACCCGAATGCCCAGCGACTGTGGTTGTCACTCCTCTGCCCTAAATTGATATATATATATATATATATATGGTACCCCCCCCCATGTACCCACGCCTGTCTTCTCAATCTCGGCTTTGGGAAGGGATGGGTTCTTGAGCTGCAGAACGGCGTGGGTTAATGGACGGANGAATACGTTTGAATACGGAACGTTGCGGTTTGACCATTGCATTTTGTATTTCGAGCCTGTCGTTGTTCTGTGGATAGTCGTCGTTTTGTGCTCTATAGATACTACAGATTTCGCGCGGGGCGAGACTTAACACCGGTACTGCTTTGCGAGGTAACATATCCACAATGCTCTGTATGTGCTTGACTCTTTCAGGAAACATTTCCCTTATCATACAGCTGTGATTGTCGTGATTCATCCCNCTTAACACCGGTACTGCTTTGCGAGGTAACATATCCACAATGCTCTGTATGTGCTTGACTCTTTCAGGAAACATTTCCCTTATCATACAGCTGTGATTGTCGTGATTCATCCCGTCACTGTCCGTCACTTCTGTTTTACTGTTTACAATTAGACTAGCACAGCAATTCCCGTCCAGCGGCATCGTACAACTAGGAACACTGAATTTCATCTTGATAGATCTGAAAATAATACCCTTTCGANTGACGGGTTTCATTTGTAGGGCACACATATGACATATGTGCTTTTGCGATGTGGTTACATATGCATATAAGTTACTGCATATGTGCAACATGTTCATGAGATTAATCCTTGCTTCCTGTGCAAGACTAGGTATGAATCTCTGCTTGAAGGCGTTACTATAACAAGACCACTTCATTGATCGTCTTCGTCCGTTATCGTGTGCGGAACTATACATGTCGTCTACTTTTGTCTACGACTGANTGAAGGCGTTACTATAACAAGACCACTTCATTGATCGTCTTCGTCCGTTATCGTGTGCGGAACTATACATGTCGTCTACTTTTGTCTACGACTGAAGACTAAGGAACATTTAGTGTTATTTGGAAAATGTTTTGGATTAGCTTACACTTTCCTAAGGGTACATGTATAACGTGTGTTGCTTCATGTTTGCATGGGGGTGTCTTTAATTGGTGCACTTTCATTTTTGTGCGGCTTTAACCNCATACAGGAGTCTTTAGTGGTCATCATGTATTAGGTTCGAAACTTGTAAACGATGCTGTGAGAACAGACAAGCCCCAGCTCGATAGGATGGACATGACTCAAACGATGCACAGGCTAAAAATTAACTAAACTCAGAATAAACATGTAAATCTTACAGTTGATATCAATACAACACAGCGAGAACAATAAACTCATGTAATCAGTACCAACAGTAATATAGCATAACCAAAGAAGCATGGAGTAGAAAGTTCAATGTGCAGCCAAAACATGTTGAATTATATTGGGTCTTCACCTCTTTCAGCTGGCTTCTAACAACAAATATGTCAGCAGAATAAGCCATAATTCTGTTGAGAG
>BGNK01001503.1:105827-116540 GCA_003297005.1 Symbiodinium sp. clade A Y106 | reverse complement strand
AGTGTTAGCTGGGTTGGTATTTCTGAAGCAATAAGAACGGTGAGTATAACCATGGTAGCAAAGACACTGGTCACAGGAAGAGCATCATTTGTAAATGTACAGTGAAACTACACTTGGTGTTGGCATAAAAGAACATGTTAGTACTTTAGTGTGCGTTGCATATGACGAAGAATAGTGGAGATTGGGAAGGTTCGCAGGGACACGACGACCATCCCGCACAATTCAAGCACAAAGCGTGGGTACATGAGGGGGGGGGTAGCATATATATACACATGTATATATATATATACACACATACACACACACACATATATATATATATATATATATACACTCCGTCCCCCTAAAAATAAAGCTCTTGGCAAACCCAAGCCCTAAACCCAAAGTCTCAAACCAACCCTAAATCCCATCAAGATAAGACCATCTTGTTTAAGTTCCGCCTGCGCCGGTCGAATGGGCTCCGTGGCGACAGGCGGCATCTGCGGTCAACCGAGAGTATCACTTGCTGTACCCTAAAGTTCGGGCTCGGTTTTGGTTTTGTAAGGCTTTATGCGAATTCACTGCGGTTTTACGAGGTGAACTTTGAGTTTAAGGTTTTACAAGATCGAGTCGCCTTGAACGTAATGTGTTAGGCCTCCCTCCCGACCAGTCAGCAGTGTTCTTGCTGAGGTCATTCAGGCTCTCGCAGTACGATGTCCGATCCAGCGGCAGGTCCCCTAAACAAGCTCAGCGCACCAAGATACTATAGGGGCCTAAATAATTACCAATACTATTTTGGGGGTTCCTTTAATTATTAAGTCCTTATATGACTCGAACCGCAAGGATACCAACTGATCCATGACACTCTGCTTGAACAGCCGGTCAAGGCACCCCCCCACACCCCCACCCCCCCGACCCCCCACCCCCCCTTCCAAAGCCGGAATCGTGAAGCGAACATTTCAACCATAGAAGAACGGAAACCTCTGAAACTTCTGAAAAACAAGGCGCAGANNCCGTCTTTGCAAACACTCTGAAGCCCTGAACCACTAGACCCCAACCCCTTACGGTTTAGGGTGAACTTAGGTGTTTAGGGTTTGAAAGCACAAACCGGTTCAACAAGTTCAGAATGTTTCGGCCCTGAACCTAGAGCCCAGGGAGGATCTAAAAAGTAAATCCTTTAAAGGAACCCTGAAAGGAGCCCTTAACAGAGCTTCTATAAAGTAGATCCTCAACCACAGCTCGGCCTGGACCGTCGTTGCCGGGGGCTCCTCCACCAAGAGGGTTTGACTTGGGGGTTCTCGGTCCATTACTTAGGCGGCTTAGGGTTAACTACCCAAGCGCCAAAACAGTTAATAACCTTTTTCAACTAGATAGTTACAGTACCTGTACAGGGACTATAAGGGAATATGACTTGAAACACCCCAACCCCTCTATCATGGTTCTTACCAGTCTTGTCAACCCGAAGTGTTTCAGGTTTTCGGCTGTTTCACCTCGTATGGGCTTCGTCCGGAAGATGGCCGGGTTGGGAAAAGTAATTCGACGTTCCAGGGACGCCCGCGCCCGTCCGTGACAAGACGTACAGAACATCCGCCAAAAGCTCGTTGAGAGCACTGAAGAAATAAGCGAGCAAAATTGTCTCAAACGCACAGAAGGCCACCACTATTCGGAGTCCTTCCTGATCCAAGCCCAGTTTAGGGTGTAAGTTGTGTTGCAGCTTAGGGTTTAGTCAGTGGCATTCTCGCCTCTATGCTCCCAGGGTAGGGTTAGGGTCTAGGGCTCAGCGCGGCTGTCTTGTGTGGGAAGATCTCCATCATGAGCATGTATGCAGCACATGGCCCAAATGCCGGTCATGATCACCGGCTACAGCCAGGCGTGTCCAGCCGGAAACCCCCACATATCCACCGTGCGACCTATGGCTCTACGGTTGACCATATGCTACTCCTCTGACCAGCTCTGCCATTTCGCCTTCCAATGCTGAAACAGCGAGACAATGGTTCCGGGAAGAATCACGTCATTCCTACCCGTGGGCTTGTGAACTACTTGGCCAAACACGGTTTGAATGGTTGGGTCTACATTAGCTATAACCAACAAGAAGGTATACTTATAACCTAAGTATCATAACCTCAGTAGCTATACTTAAGGGGCATGTAGTTGCACGAACAGGTATACTACGTCAGGTTACAATAAGCCTTGCAAAAATCTTGAACCTACAAGGCCAGAAGCCTAAACAACAAATCCAAATCAATACAGTCGGAGCTGAGCCGATATTGGTGGTAGGGTTTAGGGGTTTAGGGTATTGGGTTTATTCGGGTCTTAGATAATCCTAAACCCTGAACCCTACCTTAACCTACCAAACCCTACATTTTTGTGGGCTCTTATTTAAACCCTAATATGGATTTTCTAGGGATCCGACAAAAAAAGTAGGCTTTGGTAGGTTAAGGTAAACCCAAGCACCCCCAAAATCAAAACCCCCAGCTCTGAACCTGAACACGCTTGTCCTTTTAGAAAAAAATAGACAGGGCCCTATACCTATATCCCTTAGTAGGAAGTATTTAAAGAAGGTCCACTAACCGGTCTGTAAATTCTTTTGGGGGAACCATCAAAAAGGACAAGGCTGAACCTGAAAGGCTTCTTCTCCCAAGCCCTACTTAAAGGCTCATGGGACTTAGTAAGTAGGGTTTAGGGTTCCGTTTTTAAGGGTACTATAGGGTTCTAGAATGGGGCTCCCTTTAAGGGTTTAGGGTTTAGGGTCTACTTCAAGGCTCATGGGACGTAGTAAGTAAGGTTATAAGTAGGTTATAATTAGGATAACCCCATTTGGGGGACTTATAACCCCAATTATAACCTACTTACTAAGTCCCATGATCCTCCAAGTACTTGGAGGGTCGGGGGAACTTAGTAAGTAGCTAGGTTTAGGGCTTAGGGGTTTAGGGTTTAGGGCTTTGTAAACTAAAGAGGTAACTATACTTAGAACCCCAATGAAGGTACTTTTAACCTTAAAATATCATATCCCCAAGTAGGATCCCTTTGAGGGTGCTTATAACTCTACTTGTTATCTACTTACAAAGCCCCCCAACCCTCAAAGTAAACCCTGAACCCTCAACCCTAAACCCCTAAACCCACAAGCCTGAAGCTCCAAGCACTAAAAGTCAAGGGTCTTAATAAGAGCCGTCATAGCTATAGAACCCTCAAGCGAAACCTACTTAGAGGATCTTGGACTTAGCAAGTAGGTTATAATTGGGGTTATAAGTCCCCTAAGTGGGGTTATCCTAATCATCACCTACTTACTTATAACCTTACTTACTAAGTCCCATGAGCCTTTGAATATATGCCTATATGGTAGCCTTAAATTTAAAGGGACTTTCCAGGATCCCTTCAAGGAATCCCAGAAGGAGGAACCCTTGGAGGAGCCCTTTCAGGAACCCTACTATAGGGGCCTTAATAATTACCAAAACTATTTTGGGGGGTCCTTGTTATATTTAAAATTAAAAATAATGGGCCCCAAAACCCTATTCTAATTATTAAGGCCCCTACAATATTAAATCCATGCAGCTCCTGCGCAGGAACTGTGGCTACTGGAGCCTCCTGATGGGCTTGTTTTTGAGGATTCGGGGTTTAGGGGTTAGGGTTTAGGGGTTTAGGGTTTAGGGGTGTAGGGGTTTAGGGGTTAGGGTTTAGGGGTTTCGGGTTTAGGTTTAGGTTTGGGGCTCCTTTGCGGGTACTATCAGAGTTTTATGAAGTGCTCCTGTTAGGCCTCTATAAGGGTGGTTCTTGCGTGTTTTTTTGGTGTATCGCGGTTCAAAACGAAATATAGAAGCCTGAATAAGTAGACTAGGCTTTGAGGGTTTCTACAACATATATCATGTTGGGGAACACACGGGAACAATAGTTATAATTCTGCAGGCCCCCACTACCCTAAACCAAACCCCAGTTTAAACAAAAGCTCAACGGTGCGTGGAAACCCCATCAAGACCCACGAATTTCCTGGGAACAAGTTAGAGCCTACTTAAAGGCTCATGGGACTTAGTAAGTAGGGTTATAAGTAGGTTATAATTAGGATAACCCCACTTAGGGGACTTATAACCCCAACTATAATCTACTTACTAAGTCCCATGAGCCTTTAAGTACACCGTAGAGAACTGAGCCTCCGAGCCTGATTTCAGGTAACGAGCTTCCGGGTACAGTAAGGTCGTATATTAGGATCCACTGTGACCTACGGTTGATGGTCAAAATCCTGCATTACCCATTATAATTATAAGGAATATACCATAATTCCCATAGTTTAGGGTCCTTAGGGTCATGCAGGATTTTGTCCACCAACCGTAGGAATACGAAGGGCTCCCTTTCAAGTATTCGATACTTTTCTAAAGAAGCAAAGACCTGAAAAACGGAAAAGGGCCCACTGGGAGACCTAGTATGAGTGCTCCATTGCTCCCCAGTATTACCTTACGAACAAGGAAACCCTGCTTCCCATTGTTCAAGCTTGATGAGGAGGCCCCCACAACACAAAAGAGAACAACGGTACTACCGGGGGACAGCGGCCTACATCATCGGCTTCGGATGTGGCGACGTGCTAGCTGAGCCATATTCATGATCAGAGTTTGGCTGTGTATACTTCAGTACTCACCATGGCTATCACAGGAACAACCCTACGTGGGCAAGCCCGTGCTTTAGCCAGAGAGTCTTCCAAGGCTAAAAGATATTCCCTACATCTTAATCCGGCCAAACCCCGAAGCCTCCAATCCCCCAAAAATCTCAAGACGAACAGCTTAGACCCGTCAAACCCTGCAACGCCGTTAAGTTATCGAAATCCCAAAGACACTTACAACGAACATGTAAACCTGTAAAACCGTCACGACAGCCGAAACCCTAAAGTCTATAAAATCCGACTAAAACAATCACTGTAAAGCGTCGTCCCGTTCAAGAGGAGTGACGAACGCTTGAACAGCTCACACGAGCCCCTATAAATCCTCGAAACCAGATAGCCTAAACCTAAACCCTAAACCCCAAACCCATAAAGCCCTAAACACTAAAACCTACGACTATAAATTCTCGAAACCAGATAGACTAAACCTAAACCCTAAACCCCAAACCCATAAAGCCCTAAACACTAAAACAAACGATTGAAAACCCTAAGTCCAAAACAACAAAACCCTACTTGTCGGGTATCATGTTCATGGGGAACCAAAGGTTAACCTTTTTCATAATATAAGGATTATATAGGGATTATACTACACCAAAAAGGTTAAAGGTTACCTACTCTACTACTAGGTGAACCCTAAACCTTAGCAAACCCTAAAACCTCTGAAGAGCTTTAGGGATTTTTTTTAAGTGCAGTAGCCCCCTTTCTCCGAAAGCTTGCTCAAATCGAGCTTGCACTTTAGGGATTTAGGGTTTAGGGTTTAGGGGCCCGGCGCCTCCCCCTTGGAGCCCTTCGGAGTGACCGGGAGGAGAATGGTAATCGCCGATCCCGGCCCGCAACCTTCAGGGACATCCACCTGCCCCAAGGCTTAGAGCGATAGTTCTCTAAGGTTTTAGGGTTTTTGGTTATTCTTCTATAAGGGCTCACAGGGCTTATCTGCCGAGGCTTAGGGCTAAAGATGTATAACGGTTTAGGTTTTAGGATGGTTTAGGGTTCAGGGTTTACGGTTGATCTTTGTCTTACGGGATTTTGTAGGGTCTTTATATGGGTGTTACATGGCTTTTACAACTTGATACAAAGTTTTCTTTTAGGGTCTGGTGGAGTTGTAGGACCCGCTCAGGGCCTGTAAGGTCTGGGGAGGCCGTGACCCTTTTCCAAGGCTACTGCAGGACGCGGTCTGAACAGTTAGTACTTGGAGGATCATGGGACTTAGTAAGTAGGTTATAATTGGGGTTATAAGTCCCTAAATGGGGTTATCCTAATTATAACCTACTTACAACCTTACTTACTAAGTCCCATGAGCCTTTAAGTAGGGCTTCTTTTTGTAAATGCAGTGACCTGTTTCCTCAGCTCCCAGGGCTACCTCTTAAGAGGCTTGCACTACCAGGGCTATCCACAATCTTCTAGTTCGTCACCCTAAACCCTAAACCCGAAACCCTGTTTAGGGTTTAGGGTTTCTGGTCCTAGTGTATTTCCCCTACGACTATGGTCCCAGTAACCTACGAATAAAAAAGCTTTCCGTTTTGGTATTGGTTGCTGTTCCAAGGAACTTAAAACCCTAAACCCTAAACCCCTAAACCCCTAAGACTACCAAAAAGGTGAAAAAGGGCCCTTCGAGACCCTTTTACTCCCGACGGCCCTGATTCGACTGCATTCAGGGTTTTTGAGCTTGTGGCCGGGGAGTTATTGGGTTTACTGGGCTTTTAAGTAACCAGGGAGAAAAAAGCATAAACTTTTATCTCAGAATGGTTCCTTTATAAGAAAACATGTATTAAAGGTATGGTACTCCAAAGCCCAGTTTAGAGTTTCGGATGGGTTTAGGGTTCGGAACGCAGCCCTCAGCCCGAGACACATGAGACCCAAATGCTCAGAACATGGAACCCAGCGCCGCAAACTAAATCCCTAAATATAACCGCCACCTCCCAAAACCTTGAAGCACCACCAACGCCCCAAACCCCATGAAAACAACGCGCCTCGACCATCTTTCCGTCAAACCTACAGCTGCTACAGGGGCCGATATGTGGGTTTCTCGGGTTTAGGGTTTGGGTTAATTACAGAGTTTAGGGTTTGAGGATTAAGGGTTTCGGCATTAAGGGTTTAGGGTTTGGGCATGTTAAGATTTTTAGGGGTTAGGCTTTGTCTACGGCCTGGGATTGAGGGTTGAGCAACTGACCGGTATGCCCAAGCGCCAGGCCCACCAAATCCCATAACCTTTAAATCCAGATCCCTAAAACTCTATAGCCTGATCTCTACTCCTCTTAGGACCTAATAAAACATGCAAGACGAAAACTTGTTACGTTGGAGAGCCCTAGAAGTTTAGGGCTTGGAGTTTAAGGTTTAGGGTTTGGGGTTTAGGGTTAAGGTTTCAGGGCTTGGGGTTTAGGGTTTAGGGTTGAGTTTTAGAACCAAAAAATAAGAAAACAAAACAAAATTAACAACGTACCCAAGAGACGTAGAGTCATAGAAGCCCTAGAAGCTATACCACAAAGCCTGAACTATCACCCTATCCCCTAGGGTTCCCTGAGAAAGAAAGCAAACCATAATTAAGATATACCCAAAACTCAAGCCTACTTAAAGGATCATGGGGCTTAGTAAGTAGATTATAATTGGGGTTATAAGTCCCCTAAGTGGGGTTATCCTAATTATAACCTACTTATAACCCTACTTACTAAGTCCCACGAGCCTTTAAGTAGCTGCTAAAGCACGTCTATTACAGTAAACCCTAAAACCTGAACCCTGGCTTACAGCTTATGGTTTCAGTTTAGGGCTAAAAGAAGGCTTGCTTTTACGGGTTCTATACTAAGGGTTCCCTTTAAGGGTTCCTGTATGGGTTTAGGGTTTGTTTAGGGTTTACTTACAGGATATGCGCCTTAGTAAGGTTATAAGCAAGGTGATTACAATCTTGATAACCCACTTAGGGCATCTATATCCCCAATTACAGATTACAACCCTACTCACTAAGTCCTCTGAGCCCTTAGGTATCAGAGGGTTGGGATGTGTGGGCTTCTTATAGTCGGCCTTGCCATACCATAGAGGCCTCAATAACTCGAGTAGTAGGGGTTTGGTCAGTGCTGAATGATGTAACTCAGGGCTCAAACTTGCCCAGCAATCCTAGTATGGTAATATAGGGACCTTGATAATTAGAATAGGATTTTGGAGCCCATTAAACTATCATCATAATAAGGAACCCTTAGGAATAATATTGGCAATTAGTGCGGCCCCTATCTTACTTAAAGGATCATGGGACTTAGTAAGTAAAGTTACAAGTAGGTTATAATTAGGATAACCTCACTTAGGGGACTTATAACCCCAGTTTTAGCCTACTTACTAAGTCCCATGATCCTCTAAGTAGCCCAAACTCCACCCTTATAGAACCCTGATAGATCCCTAAACCCTAAACCCTGATACCTTTAAGGAGCCCTTTAAGGAACCCTACTAAGTCCCATGATCCTCTAAGTATAGCTTCGGCGATCTAAAGCCGTAACAGGTGAATCCTCAGAGCTACATGGGTAGTTGTCAAAATTAGGGTCCCCTTTTTGGGGTACCTTAAGTGATAGGTTTAGGGTATAATAGGTGCCGTATTATACTAGGGACCCAAAAAACGACCCTAATTTCGACAACCACCCACATGCTTTCTGGTTTAGCCGGACCCAAAGCCCCCTAGACCCTAAACCCTAAACCCTGACCCCTAAACCCTAAACCCTGACCCCATGCCCGAAATTCTGGTGTACAGCGGTCTGAACAAGTAGATCGGGGCGCAGGGGTTGACTACTTAAAGGCTCATGGGACTAGGGTTTCGGGTTCCTTTTAAGGGTACCATCGGGTGCTACAATAGTGTTCCCATTAAGGGTTTAGGGTTTCGGGTCTACTTAACAGCTCATGGGACTTAGTAAGTAGGGTTATAAGTAGGCTGTAATTAAGACAACCCCACTTGGGGGACTTATAACCCCAACTCTAACCTACTTACGAAGTCCCATGATCCTCTGAGTAGGGCTTGCTAGTCTCATATTTGCAGCAGTTTCGGTAAGCATACGAATTAGCCTGTAGACCAGGAGTTTGCAGGTTCTACATTTTGAACACAGCAGGCAACCGCGCCAGGAGTCAGGCTACTAAATAGTCGAAGCCCTGCCCGAACTTCTTTAACCGAGCTGCTCCACTTCGAAGACATCACCGGGTTTCACCTGGGCTTTTCAGTGACCAGGGAGAAAAAAGTATACACTTGTATTTCATAATGGTTCCTTTAAGATAAAAAGAATTAAAGTATGGTACTAAGCCCAGTCACCCCATCCGGAATGATCACTTCGAGCTCCATCGTGGCAGGCTCTTCCTCCGCATGGGTCATGGAAGGGCTATATACGGTTACCCAGGGATAGGGTTTGGGGTGGGTCACTCTCAGCTTTGGGACACCATAAGAGACCCAAGGGCCCGCATTGCAAGCATACATGGGCCTACTACGGCATAAATACGCTGACAACAGAAGTTTTAATCCCTAAAACCTATGTCCCAGCCGTTGGTCGACTTGCTGTATCAGTACCTTCTATCTGCTACGAACAAACCACTTCACTAAATGCTCAGGCCGGTTGCAAAGTTTGCTATTTTGTCGGCGATCAACCATAAGCCCTAATCCATAGGCCTAGACCTCCCAAACCCCCCTTTTTGGTAGGTTCTTGTTATAAACCCTAATATGGACTTTATAGGGACCCTACCAAAAAAGTAGTAGTTTTTGGTAGGTTGAGGTAAAACCCTAAGCCCCAAACCCTCAGGTTTCCCCACCCTATGTGCTCCCCAGGCCCTAAACACCTGTTACTATAGACCCTAAGCCCTAGAACCCCTAAGCCCTAAAACCCCTAAAAGGCCCTAAAACCCCTAAAAGGCCCTAAAACCCCTAAAAGGCCCTAAACCCTAAAACCCCAAAAGGCCCTAAACCCGTTCCTACAGGCCTCCGCAGCCATGAACCCTGCCAAGAAGACTTAAGTCCTGAACCTGAAACCCCACAACTTAATAATCAGAATAGGGTTCCTTTAAAGGGTTCCTTAAAAGGGTTTGTAAGGGATCTATAGTAGGATTCTATAATATAGGGGCCTAAATAATTACCAATATTATTGCGGGGTTCCTTCTTATAACTGTAGGAGAAAGGGTCCCAAAACCCTATTCTAAGTATTAAGGCCCTTCAAATTAAGCCCTCATAGAAACCATCGCTAGGATTATCAGTGTTTTAGGAACACAGACGGCTCCCTTTCTGGTATGTGGTACTTAAACAGTACTTATATGAAGTAGGGTATATATTACCGTTTTGGTGAGTGTAGATAGGCCTCCTTCACAATTTTGGTGAGTGTATATATTGGGTTTTACTATGGGGATACTAAATATATCAGGAGCCTGGGACCACCAAAGGTGAAAAAACACATATATTGAGCGATCTAGATATAGTAACCCTGAGAGGAACCTCGAACCTAAAACCTTAACCCCTCGGGAAGCAGTCGCATAAAAAAACCACAAGCCAAGGAGCAAACCCTAAACCCTAAACCCTAAACCCTAAAACCCAAAAACCCTAAACCCTAAAAACCTAAACCCTAAACCCTAAAACCCTAAAACCCTAAAACCCTAAACCCTAGGGCTGCAGACAGCCGGAACCTTGAGACTCCCACACTCCATAAACCGATAAGCCTAAACCTGCTTACTAAACTTTAGGGTAGTTTGGGTTTAGGGTTTAGGGTTTAGGGATTAGGGTTTAGGGTTTAGGGTTTAGGGATTAGGGTTTAGGGTTTAGGGTTTAGGGTTTAGGGATTAGGGATTAGGGTTTAGGGATCACCAGAGACGAAACCAGAAACCATACCCTGTAACCCTAGACCGTTGAGCCCTCCATACCCTAAATCGCCTAAACCCTTGAATTATTAACCTAAAACCCTAAAACCCTTAAACCCTAAACCCCCCCCCCCCACCCCCCCCCCCCAGTAATATAGGGGGCTTAATAATTTCAATAGGGTTTTGGGGCCATTATACTATAAATGTAATAAGGAACCCCCAAAATAGTATAGGTAATTATTAAGGCCCCTATTATATTATAGAATCCTACTATAGATCCCTTATAG
>BGNK01001503.1:74665-105761 GCA_003297005.1 Symbiodinium sp. clade A Y106 | reverse complement strand
TTTGTGGATTTGTGGCTTGGGGCTCGCGGTATTCAATAGAACCCTTCATAAAAGAGCCCTTAAAGGAATGCTAAGATAGGGTATTCAATAAATAAGACCCTTGATACAATAAAAAAGCCGTTTTAAAGGAATGCTAACTTAAGGTATTCAATAAAACCCTTAATAGAAAAGCCCTGAAAGGAATGCTAACTTAAGGCTCTATTCCTCAAGTATATAAGGAGTGTTGGGCTCTCTGGGCTCTGAGGAACCCTCAAAAGAACCCTAAACTCTTGTAGAAGCCTTTATAGAAAGGAAGCCTTCAAAGAAGCTTCTAGAAGCCTTTAAGGATGCCTTTAAAGAAGCCTAAACTCTTATAGAGGCCTTTCAGCAAGCCTTAAAAGAAACCTACACTCTTGTAGAAGCCGTTAAGGAACCCTATTCCATACTTCAGCGGTCTCGGGCTCTCTGGGAAGTCTTGAGCGTCGGTCTCCTCGTTCGTCGGTGCCACCGTGCTTGCCGGCGGGGCCTGGCTTACTCGAAGGATCATGGGACTTAGTAAGTAGGGTTTAGGGTCCCTTTCAAGGGTACTTTTGGGTTCTGTAATAGGGTTCCCTTTAAAACTTTAAGGGTTTGGGGTTTAGGGTCTATTTAAAGGCTCATTAGAGGATCATGGGACTTAGTAAGTAGGCTATAATTGGGGTTACAAGTCCCCTAAGTGGGGTTATCCTACTTATAACCTACTCATAATCTTACTAACTAAGTCCCATGAGCCTTCAAGTACCCACAGAGCCCAATACCTCTTGACTGAGGAATATGGACTTAAATTTCGGGTTCCTGTATGGGCTCCTTTCAGGGGTTTATGCTTTTAGACGGCCCATCTACCCCTTATTCAAGGAATATCGCTTGAATTAGAACATGGTAACTATAACCTTACTTGCAAACTAACTTACTAAGTCCCATGAGCCTTTAAACCCTTCCACCCCTAAACTTCCCTGAACCCGAAACCCGAAACCCCAAGCCCCTAAACCCTTTTAAACACTTAAAGGAGCCCCTGAAGCCCCCCCCTGCGCGCACCACAGCTTGGGCAGCCGTGGGAGCCGTCTCCGGCTCATTGCTGACCTGGAATGCACTTTGGACGTAGGGTTTAGGGGTCTCGGATTTATGGTTCTAGGTTCTAGGGGTTTAGGGTTTAGAGTTTAGGGGTCTCGGATTTATGGTTCTAGGTGCTGGGGTTTAGGGTTTAGGGGTCTCGGGTTTATGGTTCTAGGTTCTAGGGGTTTAGGGTTTAGAGTTTAGGGGTCTCGGATTTATGGTTCTAGGTTCTAGGGGTTTAGGGTTTAGAGTTTAGGGGTCTCGGATTTATGGTTCTAGGTTCTAGGGGTTTAGGGTTTAGGGGTCTCGGGTTTATGGTTCTAGGTTCTAGGGGTTTAGGGTTTAGGGTTTAGGGGTGTAGGGCTTTGGGGACGCAGGGTTTGGGGTTGAGGGGTTTAGGGTTTTGCGGGTGCAGGGGGTTAAGGTTTAGGGGTTTAGCGTTTCAGGGTTTTGGAATTTAATTTTGGGGGTTTAGGGTTTGGGGTTTTTTGAGGGATTTATGGGTGTAGGGGCTTAGGGATGTAGGGTTTAGGGGTTTAGGGATGTAGGGTTTACAGTTTATGGCTTCGGTGTCCAAGGTTTCAGGATATTCGGCGTTTCGGTTTAGGGGTTCAGAGGGCTTATACGGCTTTGGGAAGCGTCTTAAGAGTTGGAGAAGGTCTCTATAGGTGGTTGAGGACGCTGCCAGGATTCTATACGGGGCTGCACGGAGTCGATGCTGTGTCGAATCTGAACTGCCCTAAACCCTAAACCCTAAACCCCTAAACCCAACCTGAATGAAGCTTCATGAAGCTGTAAAGCTTCAGGGCTTCGTTGTTAGCGATTTTGGGGGCTAGTGGTGTTAGGAATTAGGAAATTGGAGGTTCGCGGCTTCAGCCTCGTTCTTTCTTTAAGCTTCTGAGGATCATCTAGAGTAGGGTGTTCGGGTGTAGTATAGTAAGGAAAGAAATTGACCAATGAACCTAAAGGAATAGCTGACAAATTATTCCGACCCCTATATCTGTATTCCTTATCAGCGGAGCATGACAAATTCGTGGCTCTACATTGACCGAACTTAACCGAAGAGCGTCATTCTAGACCAAATCCCCAGACCTTTACGCCTTGTGCCTTTGAACTTCAAGCCTGGCATCCCCAATAACCTGGGAACAAAAAAGGCTCCCTTAAAAGGAGGATAAGACCACAAAAATACAAAAACAAAGGGCCCACTGGAGACCTACCTTAACCTACCAAAATCATCACCTTAGTTGAGTTCATAAGCCCCCTAAAAGTGTACACTTCCAGTTCTATAGTGGGTAATACTATCCCAAAAAGTGTAAAGTGTATCCCCTCAGCTACTAAGTCACAGGGTGGAGTACAGAACTCTATATAGGGTATGGTGTATATTACTAGTACCCCCATAATAAAACCCAATATATACACTCACCAAAACTGTGAAGGAGGCCTATCTACACTCACCAAAACGGTAATATAAACCCTACTTCATATTCATCCTTTGCCTGGAAGGCCTGGTTAACAGCAGCTAGGGCCCCCAAAAGGCACATAAGCAAAAATTAGGATAGGGATATGCCATATAAACCCCTTATAATGAAGCCCAATAAGGTAGGGATATCCCTATCAAATGCTTATGCTTATGTGCTTTTTGGGGTCCCTGAGCAGCCCTTCTGAATTCCTAAGACGGGGGGCCTGGGAGCAGAAAGCACCTTCTCCAGTACTATATGGGTCGTTGTCAAAATTAAGGTGCCTTTTTGGGTACCCTAAATAATAGGTGCCGTATTATATTAAGGACCCTAAAAGGGACCCTAATTTTGACAACCACCCATATGGGCCTTAAGAATTAGAATAGAGTTGTGGGGTATACGATACTGCAGTTTCAGTAACGACCCCCAAAATAGTATCTGTACTTAAGGCCCCTAAATTAGGCTTTAAAGCCCATATCCACCACCTTAAACCCTAAACCCTAAACCCCTAAACCAGTAAGAATCTGGCTTCTGGTTTGGTCGCCACTGTCTCTGCAGGGGGCGCAGAAACTGCAGGGCGGAAGATGGGCTTTGGGGGGGCTCAGGGTTCCTTAAAGGCTTCCTTAAAGGGATCTATAGGGTTTATAGGGTTTAGGGTTTAGGGCTGTGAGTTTCAGGATTTAGGGTTTAATCTTAAGGTTTTAGGGTTTAGGGTTTTAGGATTTAAGGGTTTAGTTTAGGGGCTCAGGGTTTAGGATCCGGGGTTTAGGATCCGAGGCGCCAGGTGTTTTAGAGTGCTGTGGCGGAGTTGTATGTGGCTGTGCAGTCATAGGGACCCTTAGGGGGGTAGGGGGAGGGGGGTAGGGGACTATACTTCCTTAAATAGGCCTTACTAGGTCCTTATTATGGGCATTAAGGCCCCCTACCCCCCCTCCCCCTACCCCCCTAAGGGTCCCTATGATGCAGGGTGCCAGCACTTGTAGTTCAGGCTTGGGGTCTTTTGGGTTTCACGGTGTGCGACAGCCTCTAGCATACTTAAAGGCTCATGGGACTTAGTAAGTAAGGTTATAAGTAGATAATAACTTCGACAACCCCACTTAGGGGACTTATAACCCCAGTTAAAAGCTACTTACTAAGTCCCATGATCCTGCAAGTAGGGGTCGGACCAAGTAGTACATGAACAAGTAGTGCATAATATGAGCACCTTATTGTACCCATATTCAAACATATGATAATGTAGCCTGAAACCCTGGGGCGATGAATCACCAAACCAGGCGAACGCATGTAACTAAGGTTTAGAGTTTCGGGCTCGGGGTTTGGCGGTATTGGGCACATCCTTAAGGACCAAATGTCCCTTAAAAGTAGGGGCCCTATACCCTTATACTATGAATCCCTACATTGTATATGAACCTCAAACCCATTTAGGGTTCATTTCGTCCTTAAGGATGGGAGTTACCTACAAAAACTACTACAGTACTTGGAATGCGAGTAAAGCTTTGTTCTTGCATGAAGGTACTTAGAACCCTAGGAACCGATACAAACCTTCGGAATAGTTTTGCTGTCAACCTGCATAACCGATTTGGCTAACTTCCCCCGTTTTGCGGTACTTAGCAACACAGGCTGCCGTGACCAGTCAGTCATGTAAATTTTGCCGCCTCAAACCCTAAACCCTAAACCCTAAGCCACAAACAATAGACATGCTAAAAGCAAGTAGATCATCAAAGCAGTACACACGACACCAAGCGCCTTCGAACCGCAGAGTCTTAAAAGCCTGCTTAACGGCTCACGGGACTTAGTAAGTAAGGTTATAAGAAGGTTATAATTACGATAACCCCACTTAGGGGACTTATAACCCCAATTCTAACCTACTTACTAAGTCCCACTGTAAGTGTATATATATATATATACCCGACAAGCATGAAGCTTTACTTACCCAGCCTCAACACGAAAAAAATCTAGATATGTACAAGCCTTTATACTAACCGTACACAAAAACTGACGCCACCCTACACGAGCCCTCATAACATCTCACAAGCCTTTCATGCCTTCTGTAACTCTGAGTCCCCCCCGCTATAAAACGCATAGAAACCTTAGACATCCCTTACAGAAAGCCTGCCCAAACCCTGAAGCCCACAACCCTAAACCCTCAACCCTCCTAAACCCTAAACCCCTAAACCCCTAAACCCTAAACCCTAAATAAACTCGAAAACCCTACTAGACTTTCCCCTTATGAGAGGCCTTGAGCCGGCTTGCTGGCCTCGGCCTCCTGTCCACACGGTTTCCGGCAAGTTTTTAAAGCTGAGGGTCTACATAGGGTCTACAATAGGGTTCCCTTTAAGGGTTCTGTAATAGGGTTCCCTGTAAGGGTTCCCTGTAAGGCTTCCTGTAGGTTTAGGGTTCAGGGTTTACTTAGAGGTTCATGGGAATTGGTAAGTAAGGATATAAGTCGGGTTATGATTTGGGACAAACCTACTTAAGGCACTTATAGCCCTAATTATATCCCGACGTATTTCATCCCTTGAGCCCTTAAGTAGGTTCAGAGATGCTTCGAGAATAGAGAGTCTAGGGCTTGGGTTTAGGGTTACGTTACGTAGGGTCGAGGCTTTGGGGCTTAGGGTTTTCACCTTTCTTTCAGGGCTTGTGCAAAGGTAACCACAAGTTTTAGGGCTCAGGGCTTTGGTTTTCGGGTTCCTTTAAGGGTTACAATACCTTACTTAACCTACCAGAACCTATTCTGTTGCAGAGTCGTAAACTAAACCTAGCATAGACGTGACTCCATGTGGACTCTAGCAAAAAGTGGGTTCTGGCAGGATAAGGTCCCGTATTGAGGATTTCATTCCACATCGTCACTTCACTGAACCCCGAACCGCTCTGAAGAGTTCCCAATCGACGAAGCCCGAAATCCTGCACCCCTTGATAAGGATCCTTTCGGCCACATACAGTGACAGTCTAGAATAGGGCTCCTATTAAGGCCCTGTTTTTCCTATGCTAAAAAATATTATACAACTGTTACTGAGTGGTTGCAGGATCCAAAGGATCCCAATACGATCTTCAATACTAATGTTCAACCAGATGTTGCTGGAGTCTCTGGGTTTAGGGTGTACCCTAAACTTTGACACCAAACCCTAAACTCTAAACCCTAAACCCCTAAACCTTAACCTTAAACCCCTAAACACACGCAGACACACACAGACGCACACACACACACACACAGCCAAGGGCTTCTCGGTCTCCGGGCATCTCGTCAATGATAATGCTGTTTTTGTTCTCTGCTTTTCAGTTTCATAGCGTTTTTATTGAGAGGCAGGCACTGACTTGGGCTTTGGGGTATAATATACTTTAACTATAAAAAGGAGCCAGAAGGAAATAAGGTTCAGGGTTTGCGGCTTAGGGGTTTGGCTTCAGAAAGCAAGCAACCTGAACACTGAACCCTAAACCCCTAAACCCTAAACCCCTAAACCCTTAAACCGAAACCCTAAACCCCTAAACCCTAAACCCCTAAACCCTTAAACCGAAACCCTAAACCCCTAAATCCTACTGGAAAAACGTCCCTCGAGGCTCCTCTCGTGTGGACTCCTTCGGCGTGACAGGGATGCCGATGGCGATCGTAGAGCCTGGCCCACAATCTGCCGGAACGTCCACCTCCGGCAAAAGGTTTAAAGGCTTCAGCCTGGTTTAGGGTTTAAGGGTTTAGGGCACACCTGACCTATTGTGGTATATTATGCTGTAAATGTCATTAAGAAACCCCCAAGATAGTATTCGTAACTCAGGCCCCTAAATTAGCCCAAAACGAGTTCACAAGCTTCTACACTAGAGCAAGACCCCCCCAAATCCTAGACTCGCTACACCCAAGTATCGAAGCGCAATGCTTTCCAGGTGCTGCAACTGAGTATGTAAGAAATGTAGCGAGAGCCCTGCAAGCCTAATCCCCTTCAAGGCGGTTCCTTCCAGAATCTCTGCAGCAAACAAGTCAGGCTAGGACCCACAGTAACCTAGGAACAGCTAGGTATAAGAAGGGCTCCTTTTTGGTGCTGGGTACATTCATAAGGGAACCAAAGACCTCCAAAAATTGAAAAGTGCCCACTGGGAGATCTTGCAGCACCCCTCACTAGTTTGGGATCCTCAAGGCAGGGCAGTTTAGGGTTTAGGGTTCAAGGGATGGCAGTTCAAGTGGGGAGGGTGCTAGATCCTTCGGAACCCTGGCGGGCACCAGCGCGAATCAAAGATTACTCAATTATCTACTATAGGGGCTTAAACAATCCTATACTATTTTGGGGGTTCCTTATTATGCTTGTACCATAAAGGGCCCCAAAACCCTATTCTAATCATTAAGGCCCCTATATTATCTACCTTGCTTGCAACCCCCTCCTTTAACAAGGATACCATAAACATTGTGCACATCAAGGCATCACCCAGGAGTTGCTTCCATTACTGCCATCGCCGCCCGACCTCTGGATGCCGTTTTCATAGAAGCTGGGTCCCAGAGAGTCCAATACCCCCAAGTTGAGGAATATGCCAACAAAAACAAAGGCGCTTCATCTAAATATACCTTAAGTTCCAAGTAGCTTAATATGATGATTTAAGGTATACTCCCAAATTAAGAGGTTCCAAGTAGCTTAATATGATGATTTAAGGTATACTCCCAAATTAATGGGTATTGGGCTCTCTGGGGTTTCGTATGGTTGCCATGCTGGCTGCTCTGGCTGGGCTACAACGTTCGATGTTTACGGGGAAGGTAGTAACCGGTACCCAGAAAGCCAGTGGGCAGAGTTCGAAGATAAACGCTGTTTTTGCTGGCTATGCTTGCATGCGTGTTATTAGACACAACAAGTCTCCATAAATCAGGGCATTCTAGTTCATGGTTGGGATAGGATTAAAAAAATATTTTTTATTCCTTATTGGCTTTAAGTACCCATAAAAATGTATAATGTTACCCAACTATGACAAAGCATTGCTGAAGAGCCTGCAATCCCAGTCCTAGGGGCCCTGCTCAAACGCAGCAGCGCAGTCCTCAACGCGCGATTCTCCGATGGCCCCATGGGTCGATGGCACTCGGACCCGTGCACCCCGCCCCCCCTCGCAGGAGGTGCCCAAGGACCCAGAGAGCCCAATACTTCTTAATTAAGGAATATACCTTAAATTATAGTAGGACCCCTAATATGATTTAAGGAATACTCCTTAATTAAGAGGTATTGGGCTCTTGGGGAGACGGTTGAAGAGGCCAGCTCCAACCATTTGTGGAAGAGGCCGCCCGCGTGGCTGCGCGACCGTGGCGTGTGTGTCCAGCTGCAAACCCAGAAGCCCTGCGTAAAGGCTCAATGGACTTAGCAAGTAAGGTTATAAGTAGGTTATAATTAGGATAACCCCACGCAGTGGACTTATAACCCCAATTTTTACCTACTTACTGCGTCGCATGATCCTCTAAGCACCCCTTAACTCCCCGTATAGAAGCCTTAGAGCTCCCTTTTGAAGATCCCTGAACCCTTTAAGCAAGCCTTTAAGGGAACCCTATACTTACTAAGTCCCCTGCCCCTTAAAGGAATCCTTTAAGGGAACCCTACTTACTAAGTCCCATGATCCTTTAACTGAATGTTCCAGTGCTTTGGGTTGGGAGCTTCGGGGTTCAGGGTTTACTTGAAGGGACAGGGGACTTAGTAAGTATAGGGTTCCCTGAAAGGGTTGCTTGAAGGGTTCAGGGATCTTCAAAAGGGAGCTCTAAGGCTTCTATCAAGGAGTTAAGGGGTGCTTAGAGGACCATGGGACTCAGTAAGTAGGTTATGATTGGGGTTGTAAGTCCACTACGTGGGGTTATCCTAATTATAACCTACTTATAACCAACTTACTAAGTCCTCTGCCCCTTCAAGTAGGCCCTAAGACACTGAAACCCGTAAACCTTAACTGGGCTTTTAACCCTAAACTCCAAGCTCTAAACCCAAACCCCAAACCCTTAACCCTAAGCCCTAGACCTCAAGCCCTAAACCCCAGGCCCTAAACGGTAAACCCACCCCACTCAGTAACAGTTGACTAATATCTATAGCATAGGTATATCAGGCCCTTAATAGTAGCCCTATTACTGGGCCTTTAAGTAACCAGGGAGAAAAAAGTATTAACTTTTATTTCATAATGGTTCCTTTAAGAAAAGAAGTATTAAAGTATGGTACTCCAAAGCCCAGCTGTACTGTTGATGGACAAAATCCTGCATGACCCATAATAAGGAATATACCATAATTCCCATAGTTTAGAGTCCTTAAGGTCATGCAGGATTTTGTCCATCAACAGTATGAATCCTCTGAACTTGACCACCCCCAAGCCCGGATCCGGAGCCTTGCAACGCTAACGCCCTAAGCCTGAAATCAGAGCCTCAACACTCCAACAAATCGGAATGTTTAGGGTTTAGGGTTTAGGGTCTTGGAACATACTATTCCTTTGGCGAAGCAGGGACAAAGGGAGCGCACCTACTAATTAGCAGACGTACCTATACATTCCGATCTAACCTTCCTCTCTTCTTCAATATCCGGGCCCCATGAAGTCCAAACTTTCTAACATAGATGGATGTATAAGGCCAAAAAAGTTTAAAGTTCTCCCATTGGCTGAGTAAGCTTCTGTAGTTGTGGCAGCCCTTTATTGCTTTGGGTACTGTTTAGGGTTTAGGGGTTCAGGGTGATCAACGGGCTTTGTAGACAGGTTGTACTTGGTGCAGTACCCCAAGTTCTCGGCTACGTAGCCCTAGTTGGCGGATTTCTGTGTGTAGATCGTTAGATACATGCATCGTTAGGTGGGAATTTCCGAAAATAGGGGACCCTAATATAGTACCCTGAAAAGTAGGATCCTTATTATAAGGACCCCAAAACAAGGCACCCCTAATTTTCCGAAACTCCCAGGTACATGCATAAGCCGGCTCTGCTTTTAATCGTGTGCCCTGGAACCCCAAACGGTGTGAGCTTAGGTGAAAGACAGCTGCCAGCCGCCTCAATCATCTTGCCATCATACCTGAAGCCACGTTGCAGTTTAGGTTCCTAACCCCTGCACCCGTCTAGGGCTTGAGGTCTGATTTCTGCACCTTAACCTTCTGATTTGGGGCTCAGGCTGGGACAGGAACCCTAAACAGTTAACCCTAAACGCAGGGCTTTGGCTCTAGGGCTTAGGGTTGAGGTTTAAAGTTGAGGGCTTACCCTAGGAAGTAAAGGAGGTTTTGCGCTCTGTCGGCTTGGGGTTTCGTGCTTGATAGGACATCAGGATTTAAGGTTTAGGGTTCAGCGTGGGGCTTCGGGAAAAAACAGCTTAGCCATTAGGGTCTTCGGTGTTGGGTGGATCTACGTCTCTCAGGATAAGTGGGTAAAACTCGCAAATGCATTTTGTTCAACCACCCGGCCAAAAGAGCAGTTCGAACTTCTCGTCTCAGATACTTAAGAACACTCAGAGAGCTTCAATGTTCTCCGATTGGGCAGCCAAAGGAAATTAGCTCAATGAGCCCTAAATCCTTTACTAATTTGGGAGTTTCCGAAAATAGTGGACTCTAATATAGTACCCTAAATAGTAGGATCCTTATTATAAGGACCCCAAAATAAGGTACCCCTAATTTTCGGAAACTCCCATTTACACCCAGCTCCGCCGGTCCACCAAAATCACACCTGACTATCAGAGCCTAGAAACTCAGCTCTAACAGCAGTCCAACAAATGGGAGTTTCCGAAAATAGGGGTGCCTTATTTTGGGGTCCTTATAAAAAGGATCCTACTATCTAGGGTACTATATTAGGGTCCCCTACTTTCGGAAACTCCCAAATGCTTCTTTGTTGTACAACCCTGTACACCTCAACGAAGCCGCACAAAAGCTAGCAAGCACTAAACCTTTGTAACCCCCGCCACCGCCCACCACCACTGCCACCACCAATCACAACCACAACAGTTGCAGCAACAGCAACAGCAGCAACCTCGACGGCGATAGCAGCAACAACAAAAAACAACATCAGACAACAAAGCAAGCTGAACCTAAACCCGAAGCCCTCAAGCCGAAACTAGCTACTTACTGTTACCACCGCCCCCATTCAACAAACAATTTCCTAGATTCTTGAGACTAACTTCATCGTGGCACTGACAGCCCATCTTAGTTGCTGAGTTCATAAGCCCCAAAAAGTTTACACTTTCAGTTTTATAGTGGGTACCATTTTCCCAAAAAGTGTAAAGTGTATCCACTCAGCTACGAAGCCATGACCAAAAGCTAACTGTTTGCACCCTGCAGTGAGAAGCCTTCTCTGAACCCTAAGCCCCGAAAATGACATTCCTAGGCCCCGAGTTTAAACCCTAAAACCTTAACTAGGTTCCTGAGTAGCCCCTTTATAATAAGGGACCCTTTTTCCTACCAATTGATTTTAATAAGGGGACCCCGAATTAAAAAGGGCAAAAGGGTACTACTCAGGAACCTAGGAACCCCAAATAGCAGAAGGACCCCAAAATAAGGTACCCCTAATTTTCGGAAACGCCCATATACCTTATAGGGATTCATCGTATCCTAAACTCCGAAACCCTAAACTTCAGATAATATACATAAAGCTTGACCACAGAGAACCTCAGTTGACCGAGCTGCTCAACTTCGAAGGCGTCACCCGGCCGCAGCCCCTCGGGGACAACCACCTCGATCTCCACCACACTCGGCTCTCTTGAGGGCTCCTTTAAGATTCAGGGCTCATTTTTGGGGAGTTTACGGTTTAGGGTTTTTCACTCTCTGAGGTGTGCGCGGGGCTTGCAAGATTTCAGGGTCTAGGGGTTTGGGGTTCCATGGAGCTTATATGGCGGTTTACCACGGTTTGACGATATCAGGGTTTTCCCAGGATTCACTCCAAGATAGAGCCCCGACCCTGAAACTGAAACGGGCGATTCTTGACCTCTTCACAGAGACAAACGTGAAACTAGGTTCCTGAGTAGCCCCTTTATAATAAGGGTACCCTTTTTCATACCAATTGATTTTAATAAGGGGGCCCTGAATTAAAAAGGGCAAAAGGGTACTACTCAGGAACCTAGGAAAGAATAAGGCACCCGAAGTTGTCAAGTTGTCAACCCCAGGGTGCGATGAGAAAAGCCTCCCAACCGGTTATGGTAATCACACTTTCTGGCTTTGCCCACGAAAGCAGGAAACACGGAACTACCTGAAGGGTTTAGGGTTTAGGGTTACGGACTCTGCAGTACTGTAGAAGAGCTGTCAAACTTTCTAAGCGTTGAGGATGCGCTGTTCGGGCTGGACTCAGGAATTTTGCAAGAATGCCGCGGCTTATGATTCAGGGTTTAGTGATCTAGGTTCGGGGTTAGGGGCCTTCATAGTTTGAACTGGTTTTTGGGGTATATTGTCATAACAACAACAATAGAAACCTAAGGACTAGTATTCGCAATAATTATTTAGTGTTCTGTGCCAGGGCTTTTAGCTGAGGAATTTGCACCCATCCGCATGTCCCAGACATCTAATGCCCTCCTCTGCAGCCGCCGACTTGGCTGGCGAAGCATCCGCATCGATGTTAAAGGTGATAACCTTAGCACAGTGGTTACCCTAAAACCCTAAACCCTAAGCCCTCAAGTCCTAAACCCGCAAACCCCAATAGGGCCCCAAAAAAACACATAAGCAAGAATTAGGATAGGGATATCCCATATAAGCCCTCTTATAATGAAGCCCATTCAGGTAGGGATATCCCTATAAAATGCCTATGCTTATGTGCTTTTTTGGCCCCTAACCTAAAGCCCTAAACCTCTGGCTTCAATTTTTAGGGGTTGTAGTTTGGGCAAATAGGGGCACAATGGTTCAATAAGCGCCATTCAAAGGGCTTACGCCCTTTCCTACTTGTCCAGTATCGTGGGGGACGAAAAGTCAACCTTTGGGAGTATATTGGAGTGATTATATGGGTGGTTGTCAAAATTATGCTCCCTTTTTGGGTACCCTAAATGTTAGGTGCCGTACTATATTAGGGACCCAAAAAGGACAATAATTTTGACAACCACCCATATAGGGATTATCGTACCCCCCCAAAAAAGCTAAAGGATGTTAAACGTTACCTACTCTACTAGTCGGCTTTCAACCATGTAGAACCCCAACCCTATGTAAACCCTCAAACGGAACATGAACTAACGCCCAAACAGCCTTGACTCAAAACACCTAGTCTCTCAAGAACTCTCAAAAACCACTGGCGCCGAAGCCACCTGCATGTGGGCGCTGCCGTTTTCACCAAGGGTTCAACACGGTGGCACACTCCCTAAATCCCCAAGGACTTGCAAAGAGCACTTTTTACACATCCTTATACGACCTGTGTAGAACCCCTTACCAGACCCCCAGGAGGATCCAAAAAGTAGATCCCTTAATGGGGGTTCCTATAAAGTACCCTTAGTAGTATAGGGCCCCAAATTAGGGGATCTACTTTCTAGATCCTCCCGGGGGTCTGGNACCCCCAGGAGGATCCAAAAAGTAGATCCCTTAATGGGGGTTCCTATAAAGTACCCTTAGTAGTATAGGGCCCCAAATTAGGGGATCTACTTTCTAGATCCTCCCGGGGGTCTGGGTTATTAAACAGCCCAATCAACCGAGGCAAGTCCAGACAGTCAGACCTACGACCTCAACTGTTGCAATCGTCTACAGATGCGTAGAACAGCCTCATACCACCCTCGATAAGCCCCCAAACCCTAAACCCCAAGCCCTGAACTCTAAACCGAACCCCAAAACGAAAGCAATCCGTAAACTCCAGACCCCTTAACCCAAAACCTCTAAACCCTGAACTCCATACCAAACCCCAAAACCTAAACCCTACATAAATCCTAAACGCCCCAACCTTAAACCCTCGACCCGGAACGCAAAGCCCTAAAACCCGGAACCCTAAACCCTAAAACCCGGAACCCTAAACCCTGAGCCAATCAACCGATCCCTACACCCCCAGCACCCAAACCCTACGCCCTGAACCCTAAATCTATGAGCCCGCTTCCTTCAACCCTTTTTCTTAGGGGCTGAGTAGCCTAGCCCACAAAAAGGTCAATATTTTCAGTTATGGTAGGATTATATGAACCCCAAAAAATTAGAAGGTTGCCTACCCACCTCCTTCAACCCTAAACCCTAAACCCAAACCCCTAAACCCTAAACATCCCTAAACCTTCGAATCCCAACCCCTACTTAGAAATTCATGGCACTTAGTAAGTAAGTTATAATTGGGGTTATAAGTCCCCTAAGTGGGGCTATCCTAATTATAACCTACTTATAGCCATACTTACTAAGTCCCATGAGCCTTTAAGTATACCCCTAAACCCTAAACCCCTGAATCCTTCATTTCTGGGCCAAGGCCACCGAGCCAGGTCCACATCCCTCAGGGACGGCGATTTGCAGCTCTTTGCCATCCACGACGACCTACTTAAAGGCTCATGGGACTTAGTAAGTAAGGTTATATGTAGGTAATAATTAGGATAACCCCACTCAGAAGACTCATAACCCCAATTATAACTTAAATTATAACATACGTACTAAGTCGCGTGACCCTTTAAGTAACCCCTTACAGGAACCCTAGTTTCTTAGGGGACTTATAACCCCAATTATTTTGGGGTTTAGGGGTTAGGGGTTTAAGGTTTAGGGTTTCGGTTTTGTTTCTGTTTTTTGTTTTAAGGGTTTCGGGTGTAGGGGTCTAGGGTTTAGAGGGATGCAAATTAGATCCCTTAAAGGAGCCCTGTAAGGAACCCTAGTTACTAAGTCCCATGATGCAATAAGTATTACAGGAGCCACTAGTCGATCAGGGCTTTGTGGGTCTATATACCGTTGGTGACATAAATCCTGCATTACCCATAATAAGGAATTTTCCATAATTCCCATAGTTAAGGTAGTGCAGGATTTATATCATCACCCTAAACCCTACACCCCATAGATCCCCTAAAGGAACCCGTTGAAGGTACCCTTATAGAGCCCTTTAAAGGAACCCTAGGATTTATATCATCAGCCGTAGGGCTTCCAGTTTAGGGCTTGGGGGGTTTGGGGGGTATACTTAAAGGCTCATGGGACTTGGTATGTAGGGTTATAAGTAGGTAATAATTAGGATAACCCCACTTAGCGGACTTCTAACCCCAATTATATCCTACTAAGTCCCATGATCCTCTAAGCACCCTTTAACTCCCCTTATAGAACCCTTAGAGATCCCTTTTGAAGATCCCTGAACCGTTTAAGGGAACCCTATACTTACTACGTCCCATGATCCTCTAAGTGAGGATTTTGGGGCTGGGCGGCTCAGGGGTTTGGGGGGGTTGTGCGCTTAAGGGCTTGGGGGTTTAGGGCTTATGGTGCTTAAGGGCTTAGGGGTTTAGGGTTTAGGGTTTAAGGGTTTAAGGGTTTAGGGCTTATGGTGCTTAAGGGCTTAGGGGTTTAGGGTTTAGGGTTTTTAAGGCTTAAGGGCTTAGGGGTTTAGGGCTGAGGCTTTCGGTGGTGTAAGGCTTGGGGCTTCTATCAAGGCGTAAGACTCCCAGGTTCCTTTCAAGTTTTTTGGGCTCGAGAAGATTCTGTTATGAGGCTCGAGGGGTTTATAAGGTTTGTTTAGGGCTTTGTCTGTGATTGAACACAGGGGCCTCTAAAAATGGAGTATCGTTTGTGCTAGGATGTATGTGGTTGTGTGGTGTTCTGAAGGTGTCTATAGGGGCTTTAGTATGAGGGTCTTAATTATTATCAGAATAGGGTTTCGGTGTACTGCCTTCTTCAATATCCGGTTCCTAAACAGCTCAAGCTTCCAAGGGAGACCAAATAAACAACGCCAAAAACTTACCATTCTCCCTTTGAGGAAGCAAGGGTATAATATGGACATAGCTATGCTATGGCACCCCCTGGATTCCTGCATCTGTGTTTGGTTTTGGGCTTTCGGGCTTAAGCTTTAAGGCTGCTTGTACGCATGTTTATGAGGGTCTATCGGGTGAGCCACGGCTGAGGTTGATTTTGCAGCTTAGCTTCGGTTCGGGAAGGCTCGTCGTAACGACGGCCCAGGGGGCTTGTGGCTTTGGAGGTTTTGGGGGACGCTGCTGGATTTATAAGGTTTAGCAAGGAATGCAAGGCCTGTGGTTTCAGGCTCCGGGGTTTAGGGAGCACCCTTCCAGAACAGGGTCGAAGTGATGCGGCTTGGGGTTGAGGGGAAGGTAAGCAAGTAAGGTGTTCTCTCACATCCTAAACATCATGGCAGCACCTTCTGAAAGTTAACTTTCTGGGCCCCGCCTGAAGCTAGCAGAACGATAGAACCTCAGTTGTCGCCTGCTTGCTGAGTCCCTTGTTTACTTCCACCTTTGCGTTTGGGCGCTGCCCCCGTGCAGTGGCGGCCGATATTAAGGCTACCAGATCATAAATATTATTCAACCATTGCTGAGTGGGGACAGTATATCCAACTTTAAGTATTCAAGCAGAGGTTACTTGACTATGACTAGACTTTTACACTAGGGATCCAAAAGAATCAGCAAATTCCCACTGCAGATGAAACCTATAACAAAGGCTCAAGCCTCAAGCCTTAAACTGTGCCAAAACTCCAGACTCCAAAACCCAAACCCCTAGAGCCTAAAATCCTGGACCTAAACTGTAAAAGAACCAAACACTTGGCATTCGAGCAACGATAAAAGTGTCACCGGCTTTGCAATCGTCCGGAATTGCAACCTTCCAAGAGGTGTGGTAGGGGCCCCCCGAAAGGACATGAGCATGAGAATTTTACTTTCATACCCTTACCATGTTGAGCTTACTGAGTGGGGATATACAAGCAGCCGGAAATTTGGAACATCCATATCCCCATACCCCTCATATCGAATAGAGGGAAATCAAGCACTAATTATCCCTAACCCCTGTTCCAACTTTTTGGCTTCTACTTTGTATGCTTATCCAATGTTTGGCTCGTGTGCGGGCCTTAGCTGTGAGGTTTTTGTTTGCTTTGAAGTTTCCAGAGATGTAGTTTCGGAACTTAGCTCCCCGTGTATGTAGGCATCACGGACAAGTCGACTCAGCCAAAAAGATGTATCTTCAAATAGCGTCCTTGAACAAGGACGAACAAGGAAACATCTAGGAAGTCAACACGAACAGCAAAACACCTAAATCCTCTTACCCTGAACCCTGAACCCTAAACACTGAACCCTAACTCCCATAACCCTGAACCCTAAACGCTAAGCCCTAAAACCTGTAACCCCCAAACCCGATCGCAGCGTGAATCCTTAAAGAAACCAGACTCTTTCCCCCAATGAAGGTTAGGCGAAAAGCCCTGCCAGCGAAACACAAGGCAAAAGATTAGGCTTCATAAGGGTTTAGGGGTTTAGGGTGTGGGCTAAACCTCGCCATAAACCCTAAACGCGCGACCCGACCCCTTGTAGGAACCCTACTTAAAGGCTCATGGGACTTAGTAAGTAAGATTATATGTAGGTAATAATTAGGATAACCCCACTCAGAAGACTCATAACCCCAATTATAACATACGCACTAAGTCGCATGACCCTTTAAGCAACCCCTTACAGGAACCCTTTAAGGAAGCCTAGTTACTAAGTCCCAAGATCCTTTAAGTAGAGCTAAAACGCACCTCGATCTCCTTGGACACCGCCCCCGCCGCTGAGGAGGACTCGGGGGACGGTGCCTTTTCCCAAGCCCAAACGGTTTTGGGTTTTGGGTACTTAAAGGATCATGGGACTTAGTAAGTAGGTTATAATTGGGGTTATAAGTCCCCTAAGTGGGGTTATCCTAAGTATAACCTACTTATAACCTTGCTTACTAAGTCCCATGATCCTTTAAGTATACGGTGTAGGGTATAGGGTTTAGCGTTTAGGGTTCAAAGAAGCTTTTGTGATGAAAGAGGTTTTGCCGGTATAGTCCTACGAAGGATCTCTATTGGTTTTTTTCATACATTTTGGTATATCGGAGCTTTACAAGGGCTCTGATAGACGAGTCTTATGGCGTGTACACTGTTTACGGGTGCACAATCTTATATGCTGTGTGCAAGGCTTGATTCTGCAGGTTTAATTCCCCTTCACTTCAATATGCTTCAAGTCATGAAGGACTTCTATGAGAAGCACTAAACCCTGAGATTGAAGGTATATTTCTCACTTCGCAAGCACGGTTTTTTCTCAAACAATCCTACCTCTGACCCTCAACCCCATACTTACCCCAAACCCTTAGCCCTAAACCCCAAACCCTTAACCCCAAGCCCCAGACCCCAAGCCCTAAACCCCAGGCCCTAAACGGTAAACCCAGAAAAAAAACAAAAACCCGAAAGCCCAACCCTAAACCTTTGATACTGCCCCTGCTCAGTAACAGTTGACTAATATTTAAAGTATAGGTATATCAGGCCCTTAATAGTAGCCCTATTACTGGGCCTTTAAGTAACCAGGGAGCAAAAAGTATCAACTTCTATTTCATAATTAATGGTCCCTTTAATCAAAAAAGTATTAAAGTATGGTACTCCAAGGCCCAGATTATAGACTGTTACTGTATGGGGGCAATACCCAACCTAAACCCGAGCCCCTGGAGACGATCCTCTCGAAGAGCGTCCGTTGCGGGCTCTTCGGCGCTGGGAACCGTCTGCCCGAGGTGCAGATTCGGGATTTTGGGCTCTGCGGCTTCCGGGCCCTACTTAAGGGATCAAGGGACGTAGTAAGCAGGGTTATATTTAGGGTTATTAAGTGCCCGAAGTAGGGCTTTCCGCATTATAACCTTACCTCTAACCTTACCTACTGAGTGCCATGAGCCTTTAAGTAGACCCTAAACCACGAAATGGAACGCTATCTTGAACCCTATAGTACCCTTGAAAGGACCCTAAACCCTACTTACTAAGTCCCATGATCCTCTAAGTACCCTAAACTCCCCCTTATAGAATCCTTCTATAGAACCCCCTAAGTACCCTAAACTCCCCCTTATAGAATCCTTCTATAGAACCCCTATAGATCCCTTGAAGGAGCCCTTTAAGGAACCCTACTCACCAAGTCCCATGAGCCTTACATCAGGCTTTGGGGCTTTAGCGACCCACGGGTTTCCGCAAACCCTCTAAACCTAGGTTCCTGAGTACTTGGAGGATCATGGGACTTAGCAAGTAGGTTATAATTGGGGTTATAAGTCCCCTAAGTGGGGTTATCCTAATTATAACCTACTTATAACCTTACTTACTACGTCCCATGAGCCTTTAAGTATCCCCTTTATAATAACGGTTTAGGGTTTAGGGGTTTCTTTAAAGGGATCTATAAGGGTACTATTAAGGGTTCAGGGTTTAGGGGTTCCTTTATAGGGATCTATAAGGGTAATAAGGGTTCCGGGTTTAGAGGCTACTATACGAGGTTCCGGAGGAGACCCTTTTTAATAAGTCTACCCTTAGTTAGTAATTCGGTTTTAACAGGGTGACCCTAAAATACAAAGGCCAAAGGGGTACTACTCAGGAACCTCGAAACCCTAATGTTAGGGCTTGGCTTGACGACTTGGGAGATTACTTGGAGGATCATGGGACTTAGTAAGTAGGTTATAATTGGGGTTATAAGTCCCCTAAATGGGGTTATCCTAATTATAACCTACTTACAACCTTACTTACTAAGTCCCTTGAGCCTTTAAGTAAGGATTTACGGACAGGGCTTTCTTAAGGTTAGGATCGTGGAGTTGAATGCTTTGGGGTCTTGGTTCTAGTATTGCAGGGTAACGGCTTGAGGGATCGGAGCTGTTGAGTTGAGGGCTTTGGACTATAGGGCATTTGGGGTTGTTCGGGTTCCGGGCTTGTGATAAATCGGTTTGTAAGGGGGTTGTACAATCCGGTAAAGGCAAGTTTACCAGCTGGCCTAGTGTGGCTCGCCAGGGTCTACCGAGCTCGAAGAATTCCTGGTAGTCGTTCAGACCCCAAAACCTAAACCCCAACCCTTAAACTCTAAAGCCTAAGCCCCAAACCCTAAACCCTGAATCCTACATCCTAAACCCTACAATATCGTGGCCTCAATAATTACCTAAACTATTTGGAGGCTCCGTATTCTTGTAGTATAATATACTCCCCAAAAAAACCCTATTCCTGTTTTGAAGGGCCCTATGTTAGGGCCCCAAAAAAGCACATAAGCAAGAATAAGGATAGGGATATCCCATATAAACCCCCTTATAATGAAGCCCAATAAGGTAGGGATACCCCTTTAAAATGCTTATGCTTATGTGCTTTTTGGGGTCCCTAAGACCCTAAACCCTAAATCCCTAAGACCCTAAACCCTAAATCCCTAGACCCTAAACCCTAAAATCTCTAAACCCTGAACCCTAAATCCCTAAACCCTAAACCTCTAGCTTATGTGCTTTTTGGGGTCCCTATATGTTACCCCGAGGCCCTTCCTTGGAAGCAGGAAGCTGCAGCATCACCGTGTCACCAGGGGCAGCATCCGGCGGCACTGTGGCGAGAACGTCCTTGCTTCTCTTCGGCTCGGGGTTAATTAGGGGTTTAGGGTTTAGGGGTTTAGGGGTTTAGGAGTTTAGGGGTTTAGGGGTTTAGGGGTTTGGTGGTTTAGGGGTTTGGTGGTTTAGGGGTTTGGTGGTTTAGGGGTTTAGGGGTTTAGTGGTTTAGGGGTTTAGGGGTTTAGGGGTTCAGAGCTTGATTAGGGTCTTCTTTCCGTTTGGGGCTACGACAGGAGAACGAGCTCTTTAAGGGTTCTTAAGCTTACCTTTGCCTAGTAGGGAATGGAGGAATGGGATACAATTATAACTACTATTACTACCATTCTAAACCCTAAACCCTAAACCCCTAAACCCTCCATTCCCTACTAACCAAAGGTAAGTAAGGCAAGGGCTCTGGATAAAAATTCAGAGGCTATCCTAATTATAACCTACTTATAACCTTACTTACTAAGTCCCATGAGCCTTTTAGTACATTCTACTTAAGGGTTACAGCTTCCATGGGGTTCAATGAGTTGACCGTTTGGGGCTCCACTGAGGAATCCCATACAAGTACGACTGTGGTTTGCCTCTCGCCTCCTGAAGACGGCAATGAAACTTCATGATTTCAATCGTGAGGCCCAGACCTTAATTGCCAAACAGACGTGTGCTTCTCCTCTGCGCCCTACACTCTAAGCCCAAATTCTCAAACAGACGCCTGTCCCCGGAACTCTTGTTCCGAAACAGCCTCGTTTCGCCCCTGCCCCCTGGACCCTAACCACCAAAAAAAAACTCGCCCTTCTCCAAGATTCTTGACCATTTATGTTCACGAAGAAGCTATCTCCAGGTTTGCAGCCATTGGGGATTGTCACCTGGCGATGGATTAAGATTTGTTCGGCAGCTTCTCAACTTTAGGAGTCAATGTCAGAAGGATCGAAATATTAGGGGTACATATTAGTGCCCCTTCTTTCCTGCAACTCCGAAGCTTTGAATTACAGACGGACAAATTTACAGATACATATGCTGACATACGTATAACCAAACAGCAGAAGACATCTTGATAACATGATACAACATGTAGGCTCTATGCGGTGCAATGTATATGACATAAAGTTAGACAGCTACACTCGCTCAACTACATTATAAGACTGATTTTGTCACACAAAACATGTAATAACTTACAAACCCATGCAGGACTGCTTATGAAAACACCATAAAATATTATCATGATGCAGCACTACACAACCAGACATGATGCACAACAGCGTATTAGCTCCTATTCAAGACCAGCACATACATACTTACACATACATACGGACACACCTACATAGACATAGAGACATACAGACATGCATGCATAAGTATATACTTGCAAGCATACATACATACATACATACACACATGCATACTGCATGCATATGTATTCGTATGTATATACATATACACACTGAAAACCCTAAACCCTAAACCCTAAAACCCTAAACCCTAAAGCCTAAAGCCTAAACCCTAAAACCCTAAAACCCTAAACCCTAAACCATAAAACCCTAAACCCTAAAACCCATGCACATACGTACCAAGTGGCTCACCGCTTGGGCTGACCGTTTAGCGTGAAACATGAACTGGGTTCTTGTTTATGGTTTAAGATACCATATAATTTAGGGTTTCTTTAAGGGATCTATAAGGGTTCCGTATAGAGCTCCTATAGGGTTTCTGTACGTGTACTAAACAGGAAGTTCTCTAAATTAGGGTGCCCATTTTTAGGTCATCAAAATAGTATGGCACCCTTCTTAAAAGGACCCTATGCGGTACCCTCACCTTAAGCAACGTCACGGTTCGGGGTTGAGGGGTTTAGGGTTTCGGGGTTAGGGTTTAGGGGTTTAGGGTCCGGCTTTTTGAAAGGGCTCTTTGCCAACTGCATGAAATACATGGCTGCTAGAAGCGCTTTGTGGGAGCAAGGAGGGTTTAGGGCTCACCTTAACCCACCAGAACTTGATTTCTTGATATTTTGTTGGGTCGCTATTAGTTCGATATTGGGGTTTATAATAAGAACCTACAAAAACAATACACAAAATCAGCATAAGGTAGGGTGTCGGCCTCCACTTTCGACAGAGCACTGGAAGACACCGAGGATGTATGTCCTGATGCGGGCTGTACATTGTCTCTAGCATCTTAGCACGTAGGGTTCTATATATATATATACATATGTTTATATATATATATACATATGTTTATATATATACATATGTTTATATATATATATATATATTTATACCCTAAACCCGAAACCCCAAAACCCGAAAGGTTCAGGACTTAGTTGGGAACGGGGGAATCCCCCAGACGCTTAAACATCAAGGCATTCGAGTTGGGTTTAGGGCGGTACACAAAGCTTTAGCTATGGATCATGTACGGCATGGGGTTTCTAATATGTCGGCTTGAATCATTAGAGTAAGCATTTCAATGGTTTCTACTGAAAACTGTTAATGAACCATGAAAAAGTCATATATCAAACAGCCACATCATTAGCTTGGCTCAAGCTTCAGGGCATTCGGAGCTTTAAGCAGAAAAGCCACCCATCATTCATAACATCCATTGATAATCAATGAATGTTTGTACTATAACTTACCCAAACTCCCATTCTAGTTAAATCAGGGAAGACTAAGCTTGCAGTCTCACAGGCAGCTATCAAAATTCCTCTAAACTTCGAGAAACTTTTGACATTACGTGCCAAACCGCTGACGCAAACCCGAAACACAGTCTTCTAAACTAGTGGTTTGAGGTCTAGGAGTAGGGTTTAGGGTTTAGGGTTTAGGGCCTCCTTTTACGATGGCACTTTTAACATGTTCCGGGCGCTAGGGCGCTGGATCTCATGGGATTGCACGACTAAGGCTTTCCTGATGATTGAGGGCTTAGACGGGGTGAGGGTTTAGGGCGCAGGGTTGAATGTGAGGTTTTCTAAACATCGGGGTCTGATGAGGCCTTCAGCTTGGGATGTTTAGGGCCTTCAGAGTTTCGGGGTATGTTGGGGACTACATCTCCTAAGAGTTTCAGAGTCCTAACTACCAGTCTTCACAGGCCGACGGCCTAAACGCATATTCTAACCTCTAACCCGTTGATTCAAGGCCTGATGTGGATCTTATGAAGCCGTAAGCGACGCCGAAGACAGATTCCGCATCCCAGGGCCGTGCAAAAACATGCATTCTAAATCCTAAACCCTAGAGTCTTGACCAGGATAGCCCCTCGACTTTCAGCCCGAATTAGCCATGTACGATAAGTGACGGGTTGCCTAATTTCTTGAAACTAGATAACTGAAAGATAAGCCCACATTGATCGCAAAAAAGCGATAGAAACAACAATCCAAACGGAACCCGTGTGCCTCCAAAGCAGTCAACCCAACATGTTTGAACTCCACGGGAATACAGCGGCCGTAATCCATCATTGTGGTTTAACGGTATAGTCTAGCATGCTTAGAGTTGGATGATTGCAACCGGCGATCAAAATAGGGCTTTGTTTGGGTTCAGGGCTTGCACACCATCACAACAGAATCTGCACGGGTAATGCCTTACAAACCGTGGCAGCAATAAGTCGTAATAGAGAAATCGTACTGGTTACTAGGGTTCAGGGTTCAGGGTATGCAGATATTTTCGGGGTTCCTTGTTATGCTTTCTTACATCACGCTTAACGAGGCAAGGTCTATTAGGTATTCGGGATGCTTGTTATATAGAGGCCTTCATTGTCATACCTACTAGAATAGGGCTTTTGATGTGGGCTTCACAGAGTTTTGTAGGGTTTAGGCAGTTGTACAAGTTTAGTATGGTTTAGGGTTCAAGTCCAGATCTTCACCCTGGACCTCAAAATACCCCAAAAGCCTGTCCTGTTCAATATGGCCTTTGGGCCCAAAAGCCTTGGGTTTAGGGTTTAGGGCTTTGGATATATGAGTCCTTGTATAGAAACTTAGAGTCCTAGGGTTAGGTGCCCTAAACCCTAAACCCTAAAGCCAGCAGCCATGTGGCTCGACACGTGTGGGGCTCGCAGGCGGAGAAGGGAACCCGGGCCACAGTGGTGTGGCACCTTTTCCGGCTTAGGCTTTTAGGGTTTTAGAGTTTTCGGGTATTTTGGTTTTTAGGTAGTATTTAATATTTTAAGAGATTTGAGGTTTTAGGGCTTTAGGAGCTTCAGGCTTTGGCTTAGAGGGTTCCGGCTGAAGGTACACGGTCTTAGCCTGGACCCTAAACCCTAAACTGGCCCTTCACCCGTCCCAAACTCTGAACCGTAAACACCCCCTAAACCCTGATTCCCAAACCGCAAACGAAGCCTAAACCCTACACTTAAAGGCTCATGGGACTTAGTAAGTAAGGTTATAAGTAAGTTGTAATTAGGATAACCCCACTTGGGGGACTTATAACCCCAATTATAACCTACTTACGAAATCCCATGATCCTTTAAGCAGGCTTTGCAGGGCTTGAGTTGAGGATCCTAGGACGCCGGGCTTGACGGTTCTAGGTTTGGGCGCCTTGGGTTTCAGGCAGGCTTGCTGGATGTGTGTGTGTGTGCGTGCGTGCTTACAGGGCTTTTCAATTTGGGGTTTCAGGGCTGAAGGGCGCGGGGCATCCGAATTCTGGTGTTTCGGGTTTTGAGCGTGGGATTTACTGTAATGCAGAATCCTGAATGATTACCAATACTATTCCTAAGGGTTGCGTTTGGATATAGACATAGACTTACACGAAAATATACACCATAACACTATTCTAGCTATTAACCCACTTCTTTTTCGGCAATACTCGGTTCTCCGAATTAACCTTAGCTTACCGAAAAGTTCACCACAAGTCCCTTGAGCATCTAAGAAAAGAATGTGGCTCACCGGAGCGAGGAAGCTCTCGGCTCAACGCTTGCCGAGAGAGCCCAGTACCCCTGAATTGTGGAATAGAGCCTCAAATTGGAGTTCCTTTCGTGGCTCCTGTAGTGGGTTCCTAAGGGTTCTTAAGGGTTCTTTATAACCATATACCCTGAAATTAAGGAATATACCTTAAACTATAAGGGGCTCCATACGGTGGATGGACAAAATCCTGCATGACCCCCAACACGACAAGCATATCATTGTCAGCAGTCGAGCTCCCCGCACCCCTCAACGTTGCCTGAATGGGTGGTGATGCAGGATTTCGGTCATTCGCGAGCATGCCCTTTCTAAGTGTTGCAAGGAGGCCAATTTTAAGATTCAGGGTTTGGAAGGGATGACTGACATAAGAAAAGCGATGCAGGATTTCGTCCATCAACAGTACCCAAAGTTGTCGAGTGCAGTGGCGGCATCTCTGGATGGTACCCAAATTAAGTTGTCGAGTGCAGTGGCATCTCTGGAATGTCCTTCCGGCCTGTACTATTTTGCACCGGCGAAGTTTCAAATTCGAGTATTTTCGGCGCAAGGATGGCAGGTTGTGCAGGCACGTCAAGCTCCAGACAGCAGAAAATGCGAATACGTGGCAGTTTCCAAGTTTCAAACTCTTTTTTGCAGTTTCCTATCATTTTCATACTAGTTACTAGTTTCAAACTAGTTTCAAACTCGCTGTTAAGGGGGAACTGCATTTTTCCGGGCGCGAGAATTGGAAATCTGGAACCTTTTTAGGTATTGGCTTTTTAAATTTCGCGCCCGGGAAAATGCTGTTCCCCCTTAACAGCGAGTTTGAAACTGGAGCTTGAAACTAGTCTGAAACTAGTATGAAAATAGTAGGAAACTGCAAAAAGGAGTTTGAAACTTGGAAATTGCCACGTATTTGGACTTTCTGCTGTCTGGGGCTTGGCCACGCCCACACAACCCTCCGGCCTGCGCCATGCAACTCTTCAACCTTGGCCTTCAGAAATCACGTTTCTCCAATACTGGGACGGTATTGGAAGCCAATTTGAGGCCCGCCTCAACGGGGCCTCAAATACGACTCCCCATGCTGGGATCCCCGGTATACCGCAGCCAGGACACCCCTAAACCCTAAACCCAAAAGCGTATCCTAAACCGAAAAACCTCCTAGACCGTGGCCAGGGAACCACAACCTGCAGCTGCTGCCCCGATAGTTCCACATTCAGGAGGTCCCCTGCCTGACCATGACGGACACTGACAGTCGGTTGAGGGTTTGGGGTCGGGGGCTGAGGGTTTGGGGCTTAGGGTTTATAGGATTTGGTGTCTTTTATGGGGTTTCGGGTTTTGGGGCTTCGTTAGGGGCTTAGGGTGTTCATTGGTCAGCTATACAGGGTTTTATCCTTTTGTGCAGTCTTGCAGACATTGTCTTTTAAAGATCTACTATGCGGTGGTTAAAAGGGACTTGCTTGGAAGCTGCGTTACCTAAACGACTTTGAGAACAAGGGTACCCCTTTGTCCTACCACTATGCTTAAGTTTTAACGAAGGAGTTTCTGAACACAGACAAGCCAAGTGCATCGGAGTAGTACCCATTTGTTGTGAGGCAATTACATGTTCCTATGTTCTGTTGCGGAATTCGGTGTGGTTTAGGCAGGATTCCCTATACCCTAAGCTGTAAGGGCTCGATACTTGGAGGACCATGGGACTTATTAAGTTGGGGTACAAGTACCTCGACAAGGGTGATTCACAAAGTCAGCATATATATATATGTATACCTTAGTTACCTTTTTGCATAACTCCCATGAGCCTGCACGTAGGCTGTTATTAGTGAGCAGGCAGGGATTGGGTGGGTTCTTGCACGGTCTGCTTGACTGACAGAGTTGTTTTAATATTGGGCCATAACACCTAGAATAAAGTTTTGTGGTAGATTATAGTATATTGGTTGGTTGTGATATTACGGAACCCTACGAATTAGTTGTTGGTAACTATTCAGACTTCCATGTTACAGGTGTCTGAGGGGTCGTTAGTTTAGTGCTTCTTTGCGGATCCGACCAGACACGCATTTCCCCAGCACTTTGTATTGGTCGCTAGCATAAGCTCCGCAGTAGCAATAAGGGTGCCCTTTGTCCTGCTACTCAGTTTCAACAAGGAGACCGCATATTAACAATGAAAGCCCATATTGAAAACCAAGCAGTAAAACCTAAACCCTACTAACCCTGTACCCTAAACTCCCCCTTTTAGAACCCTTATAGATCCCTAAACTCCCCCTTATAGATCCCTTGAAGGAACCCTATAAAGCAACCCTAGGGTGTCTTACTAAGTCCCATGATCCTCTAAGTAAACCCCAAAAGGAGACCCTGCGAGGCGGAGGCGAGGTCGATGGGGCCGTAAACCTAGTTCATGGTTGGGATAGGATTAAAAATTTAAACTTGTATTCCTTATTGGCTTTAAGTACCCATAAAAATGCAAAAAGTTACCCAACTACAAAGAAACTGGGGCTTGCACAAGCAACTGGTGAGGCTTTAGGGTTTAGGGGGGAATTCGGCGGGTTTAGGGTTTAGGTTTTTCGGGTTTTTAATTCGGATAAGAACAAGGCTAACATCAATAACTGTGCCAGTGCTTCACGCAGTATGTATCCCCTCAAAAAGAAGGGGAAGCTTTTCATCTTTTTGGCAGCTCTCACGAAGTTTCTTCAGGCGACACCCCTCAGGAACAACTATCATAAGGGTACGGTTGATGATATAAAAGAATACTTAGAGGATCATGGGACTTAGTAAGTAGGTTATAATGGTGTTATAAGTCCCCTAAGTGAGGTTATCCAAATTATAACCTACTTATAACCCTACTTACTAAGTCCCATGAGCCTTTAAGTATATCATATAGCACCGGAGAGCCTAGCTCAAATGCAATATTCACATGAACGCGCCGGTGCTGATGCTGATGCTGGTGCTGATGTTGGTTGTGTTCTGCTGATGTTTATGCACATGCTCTTGGTGAAGGTGACAGTGACAATGCCACGGATGATGATCTGGTCTTGCTATTGCCATGCATACCGTAGTACTGGTTGTTGGCCACATTTTACGTAGACATGTGTTGAATATTCCTGCTCGCCAATTTGGCTGAATTGTAGCAGCCAGTACCATGAACCACATGGGACCTGCATGTGACAATGGCTTGTACAATTGCACGAAGACCAGAATCTGAGCCGATGAGGATGATGATGACGATGATCATGATGATGCTGGTGCTGGTGGGGATGCGATGGTGTAGGAACTATGAAGCTGAGGAAGAGGATGGGCAGTTACGTGGTTGACGAGCTAGAGCCCGACCGCCTCCGCACCCCTCCTCCTCCTCTTCCTCTTCCGCCACCCGCTGTCGTCATCAGTGTCATCATCACCATGCCACAATTTAGGGACCCAAAAAGCACGTAAGCATAAGCATTTCATGGGGATATCCCAACCTTATTGCGCTTCATTATAAGGAGTTTATATAAGATATCCCTATCCTTATTTTTGCTCATGTGCTTTTTAGGGGCACTAGCAATCGCCACGGGGATTCGAAAGTGGGCTCGCGGTCATGGTTAACTACACTTAAAGGATCATGGGACTTAGTAAGTAGGATATATTTGGGGTTATACGTCCCCTAAGTGGGGCTATCCTAGTTGTAACCTACTCATAACCTTACTTACTAAGTCCTATGAGCCTTGAAGTAACTACATCGTACTACAATTGCCTTACTACAATTGCAGAGGGATTCGAAAGGGGGCATGAGAAACTCCTGTCTCAAAGATGTTTCCCTGGATTCTTTCCGCCTTGACACCGTCCGGAACGAAGATGTCCACCTCGGAAGCATGACTGTGCTTTTAAGTAACCAGGGAGAAAAAAGTATACACTTTTTTCATAAGAGTTCCTTTAAGAAAAAAGTATTAAAGTATGGTACTCCAAAGCCCAGTTATAAACTGATAGACGTCAGTCCCTAGTCTCTAAGCTAAACCCCTAAAACCCAAGCCCCGTTTCGTTTTCTTAGGGGCTGAGTACCCTAGCCCAAAAAAGGTTAACGTTTTGAATTATGGTAGCATTATACAAGCCCAAAACTTAAAGGATCATGGGACTTAGTAGGTAGGTTATAATTGGGGCTATAAGTCCCCGAAGTGAGGTTATCCTAGTTATAAACTACTTATAAGTTTACTTACTAAGTCCCATGAGCCTTTAAGCAGACCCTAAACCCTAAACCCTTGAAGGGAGCCCTATTGTAGAACCCTATGTAGTACCCTTAAATTCTAAACCTTACTAAGTCCCATGAGCCTTCAAGTACCTACTCAGCCCCTGAGTCAGGGCCACGCATTACCGACTCGCAATAACACCGTTACCTCAGAGTGGTTTAGGTTTGAGGGTTTTTTTTGGTGTTTAGGGTTTAGGGCCCAGGGCTTGGGATGTAGGGTTTTGGGCTAAGCTTGAAATTCTAAACCCAGAATCGGAGAATAGAGGACCCTAACAGAGCCCTTAAAGGAACCCTAAAAGAGCCCTTAAAGGGAGAGAAAGCAACTCCTGGATCAGAGCTGGGGTTCATGCCCAGAGAGCCCTTAATTCACGAATTATACGTTACATTAGGGTTCCTTTAAGGGCGCCTATGAGGGTTTTTATAGGGCCCATATACCCCATACCTATGAAATCATAAGGGGCTTCGCAAAATGGACGAAAATACATTCCGTAATTTAGGGGTGTTGGGCTCTCTTGGTGGCTTCCCACTCTCGATGCAACCGAAACTCAACTGTCGACTACCAGGGGTGTTTTTGGGGTCTTGGGTGTTCCTTCAGGGTTTGGGAGTTTGGGGTTCGTAGTTGAGGGTTTAAGGGTTGACTGAGTTATCCAGTGCATAAGCAATCCAAAGGCTACTAAGCCCCTTCCCTTTTCTTTAGGGGACTAAGTTTCGATAGGATCCCGAAAATAAATTCTTGTAAAGTATGGAAGTTCATCAATCAGTCGCCTGCAGCAGCAAAGAATCTTGGCAAAGAACACAGACAAGGCCTGATGCCCTGGGTAGTGCAAACCTCTGTATGTGTTCTGTAATGCTTCTATCTTCTTTTGGGAACTTTTGGCTTTGGCAACAGCGGCTCGGGCCTTGCGTGCAGTTCTGCCCAAAGTCGGTTCCCACTTCGACGTGTGGCTGAAGGTAAGGCCAACATGCACTCTTCCGGATGTACGGGCCTCACCAATGAAAAGGTCGCGTGCAGCAAATGCACGCATTGTTTGGAGCATGTGGTTGGCCACCTTGCTGTTGCACAAAGCCTGCATTCGGCGCAGAGCGCGCTGTAGAACCTGTTTGCATTTCTTGCATACCAACGGTACGCCGCCTTTTCCAAACCTTTCGACCAGAAGCTGCAGCACCTGTGGCTTGAATGCCACAGCCGTCAGGGCTGTCATCTGGCAGAAAGTGCACAGGCATGCGCACAAAAGGCACCGGCTGACGTTGCCTATCGGCATAGTGAGATGGGCGCGCCGCAAAGATGCAGAACAACTAGTAGGACCAAAGCTTCAAGCATGGCACTGCAAAGGACCTGTGTATCTGAATCTGAGTATGTGCTATCAGGGCATCTTAAAACTTGATCTGCTTGCCAACCAATGGGACGATCGGCACCGTCGGGGGTAATAGTGCTCCTACCAGCCAGAGGGGGGGGGGGCAATAATGTACCAGGGTATCGCTGCAGTAATTACTATAACTATGCAGGGACTATAATGACTATACCCTCTTTTAAATCATGACTATTATTCAGACCTCAACCTCTACATTACGGCTGCAAGTTCTTCAGGTTTAAGTTAGTGTGGTAGTGCTCAGACACCCAAAAAGATGTTGGTTTTCAACCAATACTACAGCAACGCTGAGCCCTCACACCTACAACCCGAACCTGCCTTGAAAACCCAAACCGTACTTAAGGGATCATGGGACTTAGCAAGTAAGTTTATATGTTCTCTACTCTCGGGAAGGGGAAACCCGGTAGGCCCCCTCTTGGCTATAAAGAATACATGGGTTGAGTGCTTGTAGACGGTGTGAACCGAAAACCCCGTTAATACCGATGAATGCGGGGTTACCGTTTGTATTTGCATGTTGTGCAGGTACGAGTGGGGCACCAAAAGCGGATGTCCAATTCTATGNACCGATGAATGCGGGGTTACCGTTTGTATTTGCATGTTGTGCAGGTACGAGTGGGGCACCAAAAGCGGATGTCCAATTCTATGGCAGCTTGTTTACGTACGTCAAGAGGTATAGTGTCACGATGAACAACAATATATCTTCTGATGGAAAGGCAAGACTGTCAATGCAGCACGTTAGGCAGACATGCGAAGCCAGGTGACAACATCGAGTATTATGTTCATCCCATATAGGTGTCGGAT